>CM041786.1:105802004-106064504 GCA_023375725.1 Nephotettix cincticeps | reverse complement strand
TTTACACACGTGTTCTCACAGACAGAAACGTCGTCATACTCGAACACTGAGGGGCACGATAAAGATAAATCCTTGTACAGTCAGGATATGATTGTTAGTTCCGGTACAACATTCCCAAACGGGTTACAGCAATTTGACTGATCAAATTGCTGTATGTTAGTATTAGTAAAAATAATTATAAAGCAATTATATCTACAATAGTCTATTAGCGAATTTCCCATAGGGAAAAAGCTATTACCGTAGGTCTCATGGTAAGACTTAAGCCCGGGACCATGTTATTTTTTCGTCTTTAGGTGCCCAGAGTCCAAAAATCCAGTGTGTGTGTGTGTGTGTGTGTGTGTGTGTGTGTGTCTGTGACCACGATAACTCTCGTAAAAATGGTCCGATCGGGACAAAATTTGGTAGAGACGTGTATTGCTATAAATGCTCGGACGAGTTCGTAGACCAGGCATATCGGTCAATGAGGACGGGTAATTTGGGGGGGGGATTGTACCCTAAATTTTTTTTGCGTTTTTCACATGTAATTTTTAAAACTTTCTAATTTTATATTTCCCCATTGGAATCAGCTTAAAAACTACACAATTGAGTTCCTTAAAGTTTTTCTCTATCTCCAACGGTTACCGAGATATGAAAAATCTAAAAACAGTACGTTGTATTGTGGGGCTACAATGTTTTGGAGAAAAGGGAAAAATTAATATTTCCCATATTAATCAATATTTTTGGATAAAACTTGATATTTAGCTTCATGTGGTTGAGATCTATCCAATTATGCTTAAAAATCATAGTTATGTGTTAAGATAAAAATTATTTATGGTAGAAATGCCTACTCTCAGTGGTCCTCACAGCAGCCAACCTGCACACTCTTTCCCATGTTAATCTTATGGAGAATAGGCAAATAATTCTCATGTTTATGGACAGATTTTTATAAAACTTGTTACAGTAGAACTCCAATTATCCGAATTAATAGGGACCGGGACCCATTCGGATAATCAAATATTCGGATAATCGGAGTTTTTTTAAATTGCCATTAGAGAAAAAAATGCTACGTTTTGATATTGCACTATTTTTTTATTGAATTAAATGTAAGAAACATGATATTTTCACGTGTTTTAAATATAAATAAAATGTACAGTACTTACATTTTACATGCAAACACTGGCTTCGCGGGGGGAAGAATACTAGCGCACTTAGACTTTTTTTGGACAAAAATTTTTTCTGAAAGTGATTCGGATAATCGGCGATTCGGATAGTCGGAGTTCGGATAATTGGAGTTCTACTGTATATATTATCATTATTATTATTATATTATTGATTTGGAAATTCGCTGAGTACGCAGGTCTGCTGCGACGGGGGTATTTTTCTTTTATACTGTTGCAGTCATACTTGTAAACAAATTTACTGGAGAAAATAATGCTCTCAAGGCATAGTTTCTATTGATTCTCTTGGCAACCACCAGACAGTTTCAAACTAATTCAACAGGTTTAAACTAGTATACCCGCATAGTTTAGTTAATATAACATCAACTGTATAGATACCACATACTGCACATGAACCGAACTGGTAATGTAAGTACTCGTATGTTACTGTTTTTTTCTAAACCCTTTCAAGTCTCAACAACAACTACATTAAGTTTTTATTAGTCTCAAACTTGTAATCAGTTGAATGTTTCATGATATCGGATTACATTGTAAGTAAGTTTAAGGAACGACAGAATGGAAATGGTTATACTTGCCTTTCCATAATATTGATTGTAATTGGAAGCCGGGGGAGTAAAGTCACTGTCCATTCACTGTTGACTTTACTCTTTCACAGTGTGTATAGTTATGCTTACCTTAACACATATCTTTTGGATTATACTTATATGCTAGAATCCTGATATTTATAATCTATATTGTTCACCGGATTACATTATAGATTTCTTTATCATTGACTGAAATAACATAAATAACAATAACATGAATGACTTCGTCTTAATATTAACATAACTAAAATATTAAGAAATAATAATTCTTTATATTATTTTATGTGTGCATGTTATATGTATTTTATGTTTTGTAATAACAGTAAAACATAATTATTGACTTTAAAATATATTGGTATATAATTTTCAATGAAATAGTCGTATGGACAGTCCATGGTAGTTGGTCGAAAAACAGTCGTCTAGTAGTCAAGCTATATCCATTTGTGTGAGTTAATTTACGAATCTCGAAATTCATAATATTAATTGACACAAAATGAAATATTTTCACGTCATTGTTTATAAATCAATATTTGTTTATAAATATCTATGTGTATACAGTAAAAATTACTAACTCGACACTTTGTGGACCCAGAGGTTGACAAGTTAAAGGGCTGTCGAGTTATCAATAACATTACAATTCTTCATAAATTTTAATTAATTAATTAAATTAATGTAATTGTATATCATCAAATGAATGAAAGGAGTGTTGTATATTAAGGTAATCAATTAATTACACAACAGACTCAAGTTTCACATATAAATTTATTACAGTTTGTGCTGTTCTTTATAAACATGCATATGCTGAGCGTGCATACAACATTGTCATATGCTGAGTAAACCGCCTTTTGCATTTTTAGTCGTCTGAAGAGGGACTCGAATCGGTTATCTGACGCTCACTCTCCCGTTAAATCACTAATTTGGGCAAAAGGTATCGGTGATCTGGCGGGATCGTAAACGATGAATAGCCGATGTTTTCAAACATCGGCTATTTGACGCCCATGACAAAATGCCGCATCGACAATTTGTCGGATCGGCACTTTGACGGTGACCCTAAAGAAATAAGGAAGACTCAATCAGATAAATTACTCTTATTTTATATCGAAGTAGCCCGATGATTAGTATTTTAAGCAGAGTAACAGGGGAATATGTACTGACAAAAGCAGCGATTCCAAGATTAATTAAAAAGGATCTTAATAAAAAGGTAGAATATTAATGAAGGAAGGATTGTCCAGGATCGAACCTTCGCATAATTGTTTTCCCATAAGTTTATTTAGCACATTTCACTGCAATATAAGTGTAATTAATTCTAATAACATTCTGTGTACAATATTATTGAAACAGTCATGTCCGTAGAGACGACGGATTATTGAAACCCTCCAGGTTATTGAATGTATAATATCCAGGTAATATCACGGCAATAATAATCGTTTCTCCGAATTGGTTCGTGCTGAACACGCTTATTTATTGGGAAGAATTGATCCGAACTAATTGTTCCACGTTCTATGTTGGAGTAAGGATTTGGATCGCACAATCATTGGACATAGTATTAAAATGTTAGTTATAACAGTATGTTGGATATAGCTACAGATAAACTATGTGTCGTGTCTCGAAAATTGTTACCGTAGGCTACATAAACTTACCGTATAAGAAAGTAATCGTGGACTAAAAAAACTTATCATAATGTAAACACCTGATCTTATCACAAATTACAAACTGTAGATTCATATACACTAGTGTCAACAAATTTAGAACAGAAAATAAAAAGCTATGTTCAATGGTCAATGATGTCCAAATACTACAGTCTAATTAGTTAATTACACCTAAAATGTGTTTGGGTTCATTCACTACATTTTAACTGCCGTATAGTTAGTTACAAACCGTACTTAATATAATTATAATATAGTATAAAAACTTCATTTGCACAGATTAAGGGAGTTTTCTACCTTTAAATAGGGATTTCAATTTATTTATGAATAAAAAATCTAATTATTCATTTTACCCTTGAATTCAGCTCAAAAAACACACAATCTTGTATCTTGAATCATGAATCTAGGTCAATTAGTTACTGAGATATTCAAAATAGTAAACACAGAATGTTGTCTAATGTTAATCGTATGTAGTTTGACTAAAGCTCAATAACTCACTTATTTACTTAAATATTATTCAAAATTTGGTATGCAAGTCCATCTAGTTACGTTTTATCAATACATCCATAAAACCAATGTAAAAAATATAATGTTTCTTACGGTAGCAAACCTACGTATTCATTGCCCATGTAATTCTTATGGAGAATAAATAAATTGATATTACACTTGCTTAATTATTGACATAATCTGGTAACATTTCGTATATGTTTTTCATTAGTGAACAGCCTCAATATAAGCACACATAAAGTAAAAGGACCCTTATTGCAGCGAACCTTCATACTCAGTACTATTCGAATACCATGATGGGAATGATACAAGTTTTATGAAATTCCCTCTACTCACGCCAGCGTGCCATCTCGTTTCTATTGTTTTTGAAATAAAATAAAAATGAAATAAAATGGTTTATGTAATAAGGCAAAGTTGGGGTCATATAGGCCTTTCTTACACTTATGGTGTAAATAAATAGTCTACTTAGAAATTAGAAAATAAAATAAGTTTAAAAAATTGTTTTTGGTGTAGAAATTATCTTGGCATTTTATTTTATTATATTATGATCTTCCTACATGTAATATTGTGCTTTTCATTTTAATGTTGACTGTTACGTATTTAGTAACAAATAAAAGCTATTTTTATTTTAACAAACAAGAATACTCCAATTTTATTTAATGTGAGGATATTTTACTTTGAACAATTTATTAAGTTAAGCTGTACAACGAATGCACAGTACTATTGTCCCCTGATAGCAATCATTCCGCTTCGAGATGAGCTATACCGACCGATTAAGTGGACCTTTGTGCTTGACGGCTTTTCTGTTCGACAGGAAACCTTAGTCATGTCTAGTCACTCTAACTGTACGGCACTGACTGCTTTTGGTTCTCTATAACCAACATTTTCACTGTGCCGCTGTCGTCTGGCCAGCTGATCTGGTCACACTTTTCCTAGTAATAAATAATATTATTAATTCTACTCGCATCTCGGTGACTATAAACTGTGACATTGGAAGTTGTTATTTTATTTAACAATAGCAGAAAGCCCGTCCTTTGTACGGTTTGTAGGATTTAGTTTAAACAAGAAAGATTATCATACCAAAATGTAATCCTGAAATCCTAAACAAATCAGTACAAAGAAAATAAATCAATATCCAGCTTAATTATTTAGCATTACTTAACAATTAAATAGATTTACACAATTATTATAATAATTCTTTATACGTTAAAATACCTTTTAGCGAATTTCCCATAGGGAAGAAGCTATTACCGTAGGTCTCATGGTGAGACTTAAACCCGGGACCATGTTATTTTTTCTTCTTTAGGTGCCCAGAGTCCAAAAACAATAGTCGTTAAAATTTATATATATATATATATATATATATATATATATATGTGTGTGTGTGTGTGTGTGTGTGTGTGTGTGTGTGTGTGTGTGTCTGTGAACACGATAACTCTCGTAAAATGGTCCGATCAAGACCAAATTTGGTAGAGACGTATATTCCTAGAAGTGCTCGGACGAGTTCGTAAACCAGACATATTGGTCAATGGGAACGGGTAGTTTGGGGGGGTTTTGTACCCCAAAATGGGGTTTTTGGCGTTTTTCACATGTAATTTTTAAAAATTTCTAATTTTATATTTCACCACTAGAATCAGCTTAAAACAATACACAATTAAGTCTCTTAAAGCTTTTCTCTATCTCCAACGGTTACCGAGATATAAAAAAATCTAAACACAGTATGTTGTATTGTGGGGCTCCAATGTTAATCTTATGGAGGATAGGGAAAAATTTATATTTCCCATATTAATGAATATTTTTGGATACAACTTGATATTTAGCTTCATCTGGTTGAGATCTATCCATTTATGCTTAAAAATCATAGTTTATGTGTTTATTATGGCAGCAAACCTGCATACTCTTTTCCCATAATAATCATATAGGGAATAGGCAAACTCCTTTATTTATTGACAGATGTTGATGAATGTTAAGATAAAAATTATTTATGGCAGAAATGCCTAATTTCAGTGTTCCTCACAGCAGCAAACCTGCACATTCTTTGCCATGTTAATCTTATGGAGAATAGGCAAATAATTCACATGTTTACGGACAGATTTTTATAAAACTTGTCATATATTATTAATATATTATTGATTTGGAAATTCGCTGAGTACGTAGGTCTGCGACGGGGGTATTTAATATAGTAAGATTTCGAAATGGGTTTGAAACCAATATAAACTAACTAATATTGATTTAACAGATGTTTGTTTTTCTTTCTATTAAATCTTTAAACTACAAAGACAGCTGATTATTACCAGGAGGTGGTTTATTGATAATTGAAACTATTTAAAGTAAAATGCAACTAGTATCGCAAAAAAGTGGGGTTTTTAATGTTCGTGATTTAATTTTTAAGGGTTGGCGGACAATTTTAAGCATTTAAACCTTCTCTGCAATGAAGAGAATGTATGAAATAGTTTAATTGTTATCAGTTCTCCCGTTTTTTGGGGGAAGACGGCGTAAAATGCCTCTTGGAGCGTCACAGACACACACAAATTGACTTGTTTCGGCTTCTCTAACGCATGAAACGTAAAATTACTAAATACCCCCGTCGCAGCAGACCTGCGTACTCAGCGAATTTCCAAATCAATAATATAATAATAATAAAATATATGACAAGTTTGGTCAAAATCTGTCGATAAACATGAGAATTATTTGCCTATTCTCCATAAGATTAAAATGGGAAAGAGTGAGTGGGTTTGCTGCTGTGAGGAACACTGAAAGTAGCCATTTATACCATCAAAAATTTTATTTTTAACATTTATACCAACTTTCATCAACATCTGTCCATAAATAAAGGAGTTTGCCTAATCTCCATATGATTAACACGGGGAAAGAGTATGCAGGTTTGCTGCCATGATAAACACATAAACTATGATGTTTTAGCACAAATGTTTGGATCTCAACCATATGAAGCTAAATATCAAGTTTCATCCAAAAATATTAGATAATAAGTGAAAAATTAATATTTCCTAATCCTCCATAAGATTAACATTGGAGCCTCAAAATACAACGTACTGTGTTTAGATTTTTTTATATCTCGGTAACCGTTGAAGATAGAGAAAAACTTTAAGAAACTTAATTGTGTAGTTTTTTAAGCTGATTCCAATGGTGAAATAAAAAATTAGAAATTTTTTAAAATTACATGTGAAAAACACAAAAGACCCCATTTTGGGGTACAAAACCCCCCCAAACTACCCGTTCCCATTGACCGATATGTCTTGTTTACAAACTCGTCCGAGCATTTGTAGGAACACACGTCTCTACCAAATTTGGTCTCGATCGGACCATTTTTACGAGAGTTATCGTGCTAACAGACACATATATATATATATATATATATACATATATATATATATATATATATATAAATTTTAACGACTATTGTTTTTGGTCTCTGGGCACCTAAAGAAGAAAAAATAACATGGTCTCGGGCTTAACTCTTGCCATGAGACCTACGGTAATAGCTACTTCCCTATGGGAAATTCGCTAAAAATGAATAACTCTGAACAAAATACAGACAAAACTCTAATTTTATTTATATAGGCTAAACTTCAATAATTAACATCGCATCTTCCGAAATCTCAGTTGACCAAGAGAATAATTCTCTCCACTATATCTCGTATTTATGATCTATGTAGTTGGATTTCTCCTTTAGTGGTTTGGGCGAAATTACTAATGCAACAACTTTGGACTTTAGATCTGACATGGGAGCCTTACCAGACTCTATCACTTAAGAATGGAATAAATTCCAATCAGAACTTCCAGCAGTGGAAGACATTCACATCCCTCGTTCATTATCAGTCAACAAAATGAGTTCAGTGCAGTTCCTAGGACTTTGTGATGCTAGCGTAAGTGGATTCGCCGCTTGCGTTTACATTAAATCTGAGCATTCCAATGGATCTCCTATCATCAAACTCTTATTCTCTAAGACTAGGGTCGCGCCACTGAAGCGAATATCACTTCCAAGGTTAAAATTATGCGGTGCACACCTTCTGTCTAAACTTATTCATAATTGTAAGTACCTTATTTCCCCAAATTTGAACATAACAGATATCTCACTTTGGTGTGATTCCACAGTCGTTCTCTCGTGGATTCAGACTGCACCCTTTCGACTCAAGACCTACAAAGCAAATCGAGTCCCTCTCATTCAAGAATTGACTCAACCTTGCATAGGAGACATCAAATCTCAAGACAATCCTGCTGATTGTGCATCAGTAGTTACCAACCCAGAAAGACAAACCAGAATCGGCATTTTCACCATTTTTAATTATTGAAATATACCATTTTAAGCCCAAAATTGTCACGTTTTTCGCATATTATAGGCCACAAAACATCATTTTTAACCATTCATCATTTTTTTGTGGTTTAACACACACACACAGACAGACACACGGATCGACAGACATCACATCGAAACCCACTTTTTTGGATTCAGGTGACACCAAAACGGATATATCCACTCTCAACTAAAATTTAATAATTTTCATTAATTTAATTTTAAATTTCAAAAACAAGACTTTCTCCATATACTTTGTATAAGGGGAGAAGGTAAAAGTGGTTATTTGGTTTGGAGTATATAAACTTTTTGTTTTTGATTATAAAATAGTTTTAAGTAGTCTAAGCACAGATAAGGGCGCTCTTTGGCGAGCTCTGCCACACAGGGATTAGGCATTGTATGCCATGTGCCGAGGCGGCATCCCTTGAGGGTGTCTGAGCCACCTGGTGGGAGAGTGCAGAGCTCGGTTTGAGAGTCCCAAACCTTATTTCTGTAGGTACAGAATAGGAGTTTAAAAAATGTTTTAATTGGCACTTATTGTATATTAGAGACCACAAGAAATCAAGTTTATTTTATAATTTTATCGAAACGTCTGTTATTTTTATTTTGATTATTTGTTTACTGAAGGAGCCCCAAACAGGCTTGCCTTGGGGGCCCTACATATTCTCCCAAATTATTAGTTTTTTGTTTTTGCATTTCACAGATACTTTGTTTGTATTTTTACATTTTATAGTAAAGGAAAATTATGGACATTTTAATGTTTGTTTTCATTTTGTGGATTTTTTACTGTGTTAACAAAGGGAGAAAATAAAAATATTCTTATTCTTATAAAAATTATTGTGGGTGTAAAAAGACTATAAAATCCTAAATTAAAAACAATTAACCACAAAGTGGGCACTCCTATAACTGTGATAAAATGTGACAAAGCTCTCTTGGCTTCAATAAAAACATTTATTGTTGAGAAAGATGAAGCCGGACGATAATAATTGAAAAGGTGCAAATTCAACCAACAAAGTGAGTTTGTTACGAAACATCCTCGATGTTTGCAAGGGTTACTAAGGAGGGTTGTTAATAAGCTGTTTGACAGGATTACCACTAATAATGTAATTTATAAAGACTAAATCAATATTAAGTCATGAACAGATTAAAATTATAGTATAATAATTTATGTTAAGTTTTAAGCAAATTTCCAACAGCGAATCTTATATTACTAGTACAAAAATAAAATTCTGCAAAAGACGAAAACTGTATTTGTATTAACAATAAAATAAAAGATGTTATCAGATATATAGAATCACAAAAGCTCTTAACCTTTGAAACAGCTCTATCGGCGATTTGGGAACTTGGAATAATAATACAAAATACAAGCTACATACATGTACATATCTACATAGCTACATGTAACATATCATGTCACATTTTAAATTGTCCAAGCCTGGACGCTTATTTACAAAAACATTCTATGATAAGGGTCACTTTTGAAGTATACCTACACTTCATTCAAAGTAGGAAATTATTAATAGTAGTATATTACATTACTTCTCCGGTATATACGGGTTAACTGGATGAGTGTGGTTGTTTCAAAGATAGCACAACAACAATACCCCTGTCGCAGCAGACCTGCGTACTCAGCGAATTTCCGAATCTATAACATAATAATGATAAGTACCTGGTGACCGAGCTAAGCTCGGATAGAATAAGATATGTATTATACAAGTTAATTAGCAAAATTCAAACACTTTTATTACTCAATGAAAACATTTATATGGTTTAAATAGAACCGATTTTTACAACTTAATTAATATAGCATAGACACTGAACAAAAATATAGTCCCCGGATGGGGATGGATCTCACAATCTCGAGATCATGAAACCTATGCGCTACTGAACTACAGTGTCGGCTGAATACTGGTCGTCGTTTAAGGGTCAACCTCAATTGTTTTAGCTGATCATGTACTGTATTTAATTATCCATATCCATAATTATCCAAGTTATCATTAGCATGTTATCAATCAACTGATTTTGTTAGAAAAAGGAATGAGGATTAAAAAGCAAAAGAGAAATTTAATTTACACCAATTAATTGGTTTGTTACAGTGGCTTCAAGCAATATAATGAATACCTTTTCTATCAACACACAAAAGATTTTGGAGCGTGCGTGCGTGCGTACGTGCGTGCGTGTGTGTGTGTGTGTGTGTGTGTGTGTGTGTGTGTGTGTGTGTGTGTGTGTGTGTGTGTGTGTGTGTGTGTGTGTGTGTGTGTGTGTGTGTGTGTGTGTGTGTGTCTGGATGTGTACAGTGCCACAGCCTACCCCGTTGGTCCGATTTAGATGAAATTTGGCATGTATATATAGTCACCGTATCTCCAGGCGTTTTTTTTCATTTTTTTCATTTTTGATTTTTAAGGGTAGGTAGTTCACCCCTAAAAACCCTTAAAAAAACGTGAAAAATCCAATTATCTCAAAAACGGCTCTAACGATTTTGATTAAAATTTGATAGTTTATAGTGCACAGAGTAATAAAAATAGTTTGACACCACCCGCATGTCTGTAAAAATAACGGTTCAAAGTTATGGGCTTTTAAATGTCAAAAAAATCAATTTTTTTAATTTTCAGCGAAAACAATAAAAGTAAAGTATAACTTAACTGGTGCCATTGAAACCAGCTTAAAAACTAAACAAATTAGTATTTTGAATTATTTGTCTACGACTAACGGTTCCAGAGAAAAGTTAAATTTACTGTTCACGATAAACGCAGTACGTTGTCTGAAAGCGCCCAATGTTATTCTTATGGAGAATATAAAAAATCAATTTCTTCCTTACTTTCCAACCGTTTTCCATGAAACTTGGTATGAAGTGTAAGGTCAAATCACTGAACAAAACCAGCTCAAAAAAGCTTGGGGGGGGGGTTCCCTCATGCAATTTGAACAATAAATTATTAAATGATATTTAGAAAAACTTTGTAGAACATGATAGTTTTATTGTTTTATTATTGTCTTTTTTAAATTTACTTAAGGGAGAAAGTATGTGTTAGTCCACTGGTACCGTTTATTAAGCATAAATTGATGGATCTCAACCACATGAAGCTAAACAATAAAACCTACAAACTACAAAAACTACAAACACCCTCCCCCCCTTAAACTACCCATTATTCTGATTGACCGATATGTCCGGTTTACGAACTCGTCCGAGCAAATGTAGGAATACACGTCTCTACCAAATTTAATCTCGATCGGACCATTTTTACAAGAGTTACACACACACACACACACACACACACACACACACATATATATATATATATATATATATCATTTACCAACTCAAATATATATATATATATACATTTTAACGGCTATTGTTTTTGGTCTCTGGGCACCTAAATACAAAAAATAACATGGTCCCAGGCTTAAGTCTTACCATGAGATCTATGGTAATAGTTTATTCCACTGTTTATTTGCGGTTTATACCGCTCCCCCGATGGTAATGAAAAATTATTTTTGAAACTCTGGATAGATTTTTGCAATATGTCACAACTAAAAATCAAAAGTTTTTGCTTGCAGGTGACTTCAATATTAACGTCTTGGATAGCCACGACAGCAAAACCAAATTGTTTAGGGAAACGCTGAATGGCTTTGGATTAGAGTGGACAGTGAACTCACCTACACGGGTAACACAAATTTCGCAAACAGCCATAGACAACATTGTTTCAAACATCCCCGATTTGTCAGTCTCAGTCGTTGCTACCGCCATGTCTGACCATTACGCACAGATCGCTACTATCGAAGGCCGGGCACCACTCCCTCTCCAGTGTATTCCAAATTCTAGACGGGACACAAGACCCGAAAATGTCCTGCTTTTAAAAAATAAACTTCAAGCCGAGAGTTGGGACTGCCTCAAGGGGATAGATTGTGCAGACAGATTTTTTGAAGCTCTCAATAGTAACCTGAATTTCCATCTTGATTATTTCTGCCCCAAAAGAAAATCTAAATCAAACCGAAAAATTTCGAAAAATACCTGGATCACTAAAGGGATTAATGAAATCATACCTCTCTGGAAGATCACAGCAAGTTCAAGTCAATGGAGTTACTTCACATACAACAGATTTGAGATATGGTGTCCCTCAGGGATCGATTCTCGGTCCCCTTCTATTCCTGGTGTATGTGAATGACCTAAATTCATTCATTCCAAGAGGACGAATTGTCCAATATGCAGACGAAACGACTCTCTGTTTCAGTTCAAATAAAATTGAGCAAGTCGAAATTGTTTCCTTTAATGAAATAAATTCTTGCATTTAATACTTTGAGAATAGAAATCTCAAAGTAAACCCCTCAAAATCATCTTGCATGATATTCGGAGGCAGCACCGCTCTGAATTCATGCTACCCGACAGCAATGATAGATGATGTCGTCATCGAAGAAGTCGGGTGTACAAAATTTCTCGGAATGCTCGCCTTCCGGAGTCTTGGGTTGCTAACGCTGGCTGAGCTGTACATTCTAGAAATAGCCCTCTACTGCAAATTTAAAAGAAACCCGACCCAGGGCGTAGAGGTACATAGTTATGAAACAAGATCTAGAAACGTGTACAGATCAGCACAACATAGGTTGGCTATTACGTCACGCCTACCCTTTCAGGCGGGCGTTTCCATTTTAAACAGAATTCCGGAGGGTATCCGATACGAAAATTGCCAATTGAAATTCAAATCAAAATTAAGACGCTTTTTAGTGTCGAACGTGTTTTACTCTGTGGGTGAGTTCATAGGTTACACATCAAGGGCTTGAGTTTTCATTTTTAATGCCACTAAAATTTAACGTCTCTTGAAAGTTTACTGTTACCTGGTTGTGCCTATCTTTAATTGTTCTTTTGTTAATTGTTAATGTTGTTATTGTTAATTGTATTTTATAAAACTCAAATTTAGAGAGTTCTTTTAATTGTTTGACGCATGCTATGCAATATTTGTATTGTCTACGGCAATAAAGAGTTTATTATTATTATTATTATTCCCTATGGAAAATTCGCTAAAAACAGCAGCCGACTACTTTTTTCATGTCACAATTTATTTTTCATCAAGATCGGACATTTTTATGTGAGATGTTTATATAGGAAATACTGTAAACCATTGAAAGCTGGACTCTCAATATTTTGACACCCTGCATACTTCTACATTCCCAACCACAAAAATATAACCAGTCAGTGGCTGCTGCTCTTCAGGACATTTCTTTGTTTTTATGGGACATCTCATGATAAAAAAATATTTGTAAAAACAGTATTTCTTTTTTACGTCCCACCTACTTACGTCTTAACTACTCTCTCAGTCGGCAATGTTGACTAATAACCATTAGTCAACCAGCATGTAGGATTGGGTTGTAGCAGCGGTGGCTAGATACACTTCTGTAATATAAAACCGGCATCATTACTTAAACTGTGATGTTCTGTTTGTGTTTTCGAGGATGACGGACAGATTGTAAAATTTGATATTTTATGGCTTTATATGTTATAAAGGATTGGAACAGGAGAAATTAATAGCAAGGTATGATCTCAATAATGTTGGTTGATCGGCAATGTCAGTTGAATGAAAACCATGATTGACGTTGATACTCCTAAATATTGTATTTCATATATTCTGTATAGTACCGGTATGACATTCGGACAACTCAACACCCCTGAGGTCTGTTAAGTAAAATATTTGTGGTTTGCTTTAGCCGAAGTAGTTGAATTTTGCGAAAGGATATCTGGTATAAAACAACCATCTTATTTCTTCTATAAGTGCCAAACCATTACTTTAACACCCAGTCATGCTAATCTCTTGGTCTAAGGTTAAGTTAATAAAATATAAGTTCATTTTGTATGTGCAAACTTAACCAAACATTTGATAATTCTCCGTCGTTTAAGGCAGAAAATCTAGACACTGTACAAGGTATATGTTTTGCATAATTTTAACTCATTATTTTTTTAGGAGAATGCCAGTTGTACAGAAGATTGTGTAAGAACTAACCTCCACATCAACAATGCAGGTAAACTCTCTTTAGTATTATGCTTAATTGTATGATAGTTGTGAAATGAAATTCTACTTAAATGTATAGTAAATAATTTGTTGTATTGAAAAAGTATAGGGCCTACTGAAGAAGTAGCACAATCTAAGCGAACATTTTATCAATTAAAAAGGTTTTATATGTAATGTTTGTGAGTTATAAGATACATGGTCTCTAAAAATAAATTGTTCAAATTATAAATAATCTCTTTTTCCAAAATATTTTACTTTCATTCTTTGAGAATCTATGCATGGTTTCCCCCCTTCTATGACAGAAATTATGGTAACTAACCCTTCAACGCGGTTTCACGTACACCTTACGCAAGGCAAAACAACATGCCGTCTGCAGTAAGGTTTGACCACTTTGACGTACAATGCAAAGTCACGAGCGATCGGCGCGATGTCGACCCATCATGTGCTGCTATCCCTTGGCAGTTTATCAAACTATTTCAATTCTTTGATGTTTCCAGGACTTTGTGGACAGTAACGAGGAGTAATTTCAGCTGTTTTCATGTATTTCCAACCAACTCGAGAGAGACTGAATGGTAGTGTAGAGGGAAACATCAAATAACCTGTTGATTCGTCATGTTACTGTCGTCAGCTCTGTTTGTTATTGTAGTATTTCTCAGGTATTTTGGTTATGAATACAACAATGTAATAGTGAGGTTAAATGGTAAATACATTTTAGTTTGACAGTTTTAATGTATTTTTGGTTACTCATTGGTACATTTGATGGTTTATTTAGACAATAATCAACCAGATATAGTTTTTGATTTGTTTTTTTTCGTAATTTGTAAAACGTAGAACTCAAGTTGACTGTAGCCTAGCCTAGCCTGTGGTGTAACCAAATTTCAATTTCATACCATATAAAATAAAATAACATAACACATTTTAGTAAAATGTGCAATAATAAGCCACAGTTAAAAATGTAAACTGTACTGTCACTCATATAACCAAAATGTAAACAAAATAAAAAACGTGAACAAATGCAAGTGCTTCAATCGGGTCGAGTTCTCCATGAAATTTTACATATGTGTACCACTTTTCATGGCAAATCGTCCAACAGTGTCTGAGTGCATAAATTTCAAACATACAAATATACACAGAGTGATCAACTCAAGGAGGCCACCATTGGGATATCGGAAACTGTAAGATTTAGAGAAAACACTAAATGGGGAACATTCATTAATTTTTAAAGTGATAAAAAAAATTAATTTTGTTTAAAAAAAATATATTTGCCATTTTCCAAAATGGCGGTTTTCCAAAAACTTCGAAATTTCTAATGGGAACCCCTGTTTTTTATTATGGATTTGGGTATAAACTAGAATTTTAAGACTTTTTTACTCTTGGTCTTCTTTTGATGAGCTTGACCTTTAGCAAATAGGAGCGATGAAAGTTTCACAAATTCGCGTGATCAACTCAAGGAGGCCACCATTGGGATGTTGGAAACTGTATTTTCTTATAGAAACCCCTAATTTTAATTATAGATTTGAATTTTTCACAAAACTGTAATACCTTTTTTACGTGATTTGTTTTAAATAAACTCGTCCGTTTAATCACTATGAATGGTAATTATTTTTTAAATTTTATTTTTGTAATTACTAAACATGAGAGTGCTATCAGCCCTAGAAGTTTGTCCCCGACTTGAATAAACACCCTGTATATGTATGTGTATGTGGGTATGTGTCTATGAACACGATAACTGTTGTTAAAATGGTCCAATCAAGACCAAGTTCGTAATCCAGACATACTGGTCAATCGGAACGGTTAGTTTGGGGGGTAGGGTTTGTATTCAAAAATTGGGTGTTTTGCGTTTTTCATGTCATTTTAAATTTTTTATCTTTAGAACAATTAGATCTTTTATTTACCATTAGAATCAGCTTAAAAACTAAACAATTTACTTCCTTAAAGTTTTGCTCTATCTCCAACGGTTACCAAGATATAAAAAATCTAAACACAGTACGTTGTATTTTGGGGCTCTAATTTCAAATGAGCTAGTGATTCTATAAAATATTTTCGGATGAAACTTGATATATACCTTCATTTGGTTGAGATTCATCGATTTATGCTTAAAAATCGTAGTTTATGTGTTTATCACACGTCAGCTAACCTGCATACTCTTTTCCCATGTTTATCATGTAGAGAAGAGGTAAACTCTTTTATTTATTTACAGTTGTTAATGAAATTTAGTATAAATGGTCAAATTAAAAATTGTTTATGCTAGAAACACCTACTTTCATTGTTCCTCACAGCCTCACACCGGCATACTTTAATACTTTTAACTGAAATGGCGACCATACCACAAGGTAGGTATTTTAAGCCAAGTATGAATGAGTAATGAATGTAGGATGATTGTGGCGCGATGTTGTAGTCTTGTTACTTACTCTTTTCCATGTTAATCTTATGGAGAATAGGCAGATAAATTTCATATTTATCGATAGGTAATGATAAGACTTGTCATGTATTATTATTATTGCTACTGATATGGAAATTCACTGAGTACGCAGGTCTGCTGCAATGGGGGCATTAGTAATTGTTTGCTCAAAAAGGTCGTGAGCGCCAAAAAAGTACCGCAATAGAGTCTGTTTAGTAATAAAAATGTCCTGCGTTGAAGGGTTAATAATATCCTCTATTTGCTATTACCTTTCTACATTTTTAACATGTTTTCAGTAAGTAATAATAATAATCTTGTGGCTTTTACATCCCTATGAAGGGATTTTGCCTGCTAGCCATGGCTTTTGTTGTATGTTCTAGTACAATGAACGGCATGTGGTCAGCATAGTGCGTTCTTCACCACGTTAGTACTAGCTTCCTACGAGGGTTGTCCGTAAAGTAAGGTTCCCAGTGATTTTACTCAGTGAAAAACATGTTTATTTGCAGAAACTCATACATATTCGGAAAGTTCAGACTTTTCCCTATTTTCCTATGTAGTTGCCACCGAGGTCAATGCATTTTTGCATGCGGTGTACCAGCTTTCGAATGTCCGAGTCAAAGAAGTCTGCCGCCAAGTCGCGCAGATAGCTGAGAACAGCGTTTTTACAGCTCTTCTCGGCTGCCGAAATGCGTTCCACCCAGGTGTTTATTCATCTCAGGGAAGAGAGTCGCTGGGGGCTACGTCCCGGCTGTAGGGTGGGTGTTTGACGATACCCCATCCAAAGTTAGTGATGAGTTCCTTGGTAACGTTAGCAGTGTGCAGTCGAGCGTTATCCTGATGCAAATGCACCCCCTTGGACAGCATACCCCTCCTCTTGTTTTGAATGGCACGGCGAAGTTTTTGCAATGTCTCGCAGTAACGGGCAGCATTGATTTTTTTCACCGTTGGGCAAGAATTCGCACAACAATACGCCTTTCCTTGCCTGCACTTTGCGTTTGGTTGAGTTTTCGCGGAACGCTCCTCGTCATGGATGTCGGTACGCCCGTTCTTGAACTCTCTGCACCATTTGCGCACATATTGTACGCTCATGCACTTTTCTCCATATTTTTCGCACAGCACAGAATTTCCCCGGGCGGAAGGTTTTTGGCAGTCAAAAAGCGAATCACTGAGCGCAGCTCACACCTGGCGGGCTAAGCAATGGGGAGCTCCATCTTGTTCGGCTGCCAGGCCAAGACTGAGCGTCGCAGACACTTCGCTGCAGTGGGGATTTGGAGTGGGGGAACCCAGGTACAACAAAACTGTGTGAACCCCCATCGCAGCACTATTGTCGTCTTCAGCGCTATGGAAACCTTACTTTACGGACAACCCTCGTAGACCTGGATGCACAACTTGAATTGTAGCTTCTCGATTGCCTCACGGGGCGGGCTCATCCCAAGGGGACTTGAGATGCAAATTTTACCAACTCTAAGTGTGGGATTCGAACCCACGACCTCATGCTTCGGAGACCGGTGATTTAGATCACAAGGCCAAGTGGCTATCGATATTATAATTGTTTTATGGAAAAAAAGGGAAATAGATATTAAGGTAAGGTACAAAAACGTACTACTTAAGAACTGTAGAGTGTAATTTGTTTATGTAAACACAGAATTTCAACCAGATTACAAATTAGTACACTTCCCAAGGTTTCTCTGGTCTCAATAAATCAGATGGTTGAGGATTTACATACTCTGGAGGTTCACTTAGCGCTACTCCTTCCTTCTCCAGTTCTTGAAGAAATGCTTCCACCTTAGAAAAGCAATATTAATAATATTTGTAACAATGAAATTATAAAAAATTCTAATTCAACTAAACTATTATAGGCTAATGAAGTTTAAAGATGTTTTAATGTGGTAGAACATATGTAGTTTAACTCTTTGAGAACCGGAGCCATTTTTTAAATTTTTCAAAGCCAATTTTTAAGATATCTTAATGGTCTTCTTACTAAAATTTTGATAATTAGTTACGCTAGCAACTAATAATGATACTGTATATTGATGTTAGATTTTAAAATATATATCTGAACTGTAAATAATACAATATTTAAAATTGATTTTTTTTATTTAACACTACAGATAACAAATAAAGAATAATTTTACTGTAGTAAACTCTTTTAAATTAACGTACAATATAGATAGTGTGTGTACAAATTTTCAATGGATTTTAACTAAGAAAAAACATGATATCATAGAAAAAATGATAAAGAATAAAAATAAATAAATGATAACTAATGATAAAATGATAAAAAGTAGAAAATGGGTCTTGTGGTTGAGACTAGTGAAGGGCCTAGGCCTACATCAGATTCATCACTTGGGGATAATCCTAAATCAACATTCAAATTGTTAAATTTAAATTGATTACAGCCAGAAGGGACATCAGGGATTCAGTTATTGTCTTATGACATAACAAGGAAATCCTGTTAGCCAATGCAAAGTTGCGCCATCGTCTCATAAGTATCAAGCATTCTGATATAGCAGTACACTGTTGCTCAAGATAGCGTAGGGTGATCTCTAGCTACTTTCACAGTACATCACGGTTCAACTCTTTATCATCACTTTTTGGCGAACTACTTTTTGAAGATATGAGTTCATCTCTAGCAATAACCCCACTCACGTAAAAAGTAGGCCAACAGATGGTGCTGTTTTGTCTTTGTTCTTTTTTATATGTCAATGTGAGCGTTGTGTTATATATTCCTAATGATGAGTCCATAAACGGATAGAATGATCACTGCAGAAACACTTGATGCTGTTCAGGCAAAACAAGTAGTGGACAAACATGTAGACGTAAGTTGATTGGCCTAATAAACAGTTCAGGTCTAAAATAATTGATTTTATTAGTGCTTTTAATGCAACTTTACATTTCATTTCCTGATAATCCGAACAACTTGGTAATCCGAACCGGGTTCGGTCCCAATTTATTTGGATCACTAGGACTTCTGTGTAAAAGAATATAATCTGGAGAGTTCTAACGCAAACTTGGCTGGTAAAAATTCAAATATGACAAAACTACTTTTTTGGGTAAAGTTCCGCACCCGGTACGAACTATTTATTATCAAATTGATCTCAAATGAACTATTTTCACTTTCTATCAACCTAATTGATAAGATACACTCCGCGAAAAAACCCAATTTCGATGTTTTTTAGAGTTTTAAGGCTGAAATACCCCTGAGTTTTAATACTCTGAAACCACGCCGTCTAGCTAGGAAATCGGCGGGAATCGGGATCCTGGGCATGGGAAAAACTCTCTAATAACAAAATTAAGAATAAAAACACTGTTTTTCCAATGTTTTTAGACCGAAATATGACACTCTCTAACATCCAGTCAACATTGACGTCTGCGGGAATCTGGGTTCTGGGCGGGGAAAAACGAGATAATTTTAGGAATTAGAGATATTTATCTACGGATCTGGGTTCTAGGTAGGGAGAATGGGACATAAAGAGAACGGAGAGAATCCGGGGTATAAAGGGCTTATTTTAGCAGAGGTTTGTACGACGTCGTAAACATCTGACTGTAATAATAATGAAATATTCCACAGAGCACCAATACTCGTAATGTCACTTCACTATGCCGATGCAGTTATGGGAATTATTAATTAGAAATACTATATTAATTTTTTCTAAACTAATGTGTACTTTGATTGTGCAATCAAATTATTATAATAATAACTACAATTATTACCATAATATTTTGTCATGATTATATTGTAATTAATACGCATGTATCACCCGATTATCATATTATGTAGTATATTATTTTATATTATCATGATTACCCTATATTGTAATTAGTAGGCCTACACGTATATCACACGATAATATAGGCGATATTGACGACACACAGCGCTCTACGGAGTTAATTAGGTTTCTTTCACTTATTATTCATTTTAAATTATCATACTTAATTTTATCAAACTTAATTAAGAATGAATTAGTTTCGGTGTGTTCTCAAACAAAGAAAATGGGCATGATGAATCATCAACCGAATTCAAATATCTTTATTATTAGTTCATTTTATTGTCATTCGGCTGATTAGTCCTTCAGTCCATGAAAACTAGAAATATACAAAGAGTTACAGTGACAAGTACAGAAACCACTTCTGACTAGTGGCATAATTGTTTATTTCATAAACAATTGAAGAATGTTCATTTTATTTTTATTTTATTTTTCGATTGTCAGTGGGTGTGGTGTTCTCTTGTGTGGATTAACGTCCGCAATACTGAATACTACGTTAATCCGCAAAGACCATCCTCATAATTAGACCAGTTCTTAATTCAGAGGCTGTGGTTCGGATTCCACGTTAAACTGTAGGTCCCTTAAAATCCATCGGCTGTTGGGCTATTAATTAACAGTCCTGTCTAAGGAACATGTCAGCCTTAGTCAGTAACAAGACTACAAGATCGCGCCACAATCATCCTACACTCATTTCTCATACATACTTGGCTTAAAATACCTACCTGGGTAGGTTGCCATTTCAATATTCTAAATCTAAATTTATTATTGGTTTAACTTTTAAAATATTAAAATTCTACTTTTCTGTAACTAACATGTTGAAAAGTCGTCAAATGTTTAGTTGTTATGTGTTGGACTGTCAATTAAAATAAATGGGGTATCTGCCGTTTAGTTCAAAAATTATAACTAATTGTAAAAGTTATGTATCGGCGACCAATACACATAGCGTTACATCTTAATAATATTGCCGACTTACAGTGCTCTGTGGAGTTAAGTTATGTTTTTTATTGATAGTATAAAATATTATTGACAAGATCAAAATGTCAAAAAACCGAACTTAACTCTGCAGAATGCTGTATGCCGGCATTAAACCTTTTATTACGATGTAACACTATGTGTATTGAAGTAAAGTTAGGTTTCTTTATTGATAGTATAAAATATTATAAACAAGATAAAAATATAAAAAAAGAACATAACTTAACTCCAAAGAGCGCTGTATGTCGGCAATATCCCGTTTATTACGATATTGACTTAACCTCAAAACTCGTGATTTAAAATTTTGAATTTCCAGTTCAAAATTTTGAATCACGGGAATCCTGTTTTCCCTTAAATTAACCCTTTATATCCCGGATTCCCTAAAATATCCCTGATACTCTAAAAATATCCTGTTTCTCCCCACTCAGAACATTGATTCCAGTAGACGTCAAGCTAGATCGAATGTTATAGAGTGTCTTATTATGGTCAAATAACGTCAGAAAAAGTTCTTCCGTGGTGTTGTTATTCTCAACTATGTTATTAGAGAGTGAAATAAATTCATTTGAGTGATTTTTCCCAACGGCCAGAACCCCGATTCCCACCGATCCCATAGTTGGTTTTAGCTTCTTATTTCAGCCTAAAAACGTTAAAAACGTCAAAATTGGGTTCTTCCGTGGAGTGTATCTTCTCAATTAGGTTGTTAGAAAGTGAAAAGTTCATTTGATACCAATTTGATAATATATAGTTTGTACCGGGTGCGGAACTTTTACCCTTTTTTGGAACCATAGTAGCTTGTAATTGTAAAATAATTAAGAATTTGCACAGGTCCTTAAAAAAACTTAAAATTCTAGTGCCTAAAATTAAGGTTAACTGAATTTATTACTAGAAGTAATTATTACTTCCTCCATCATGAGTTAATTTCGTAAAGTGTTTTATTTTAACAACACACATATCAAACAAAATATAAACACTTTGAAAGAATGGTCTTCCTACAAAAACTATACTTAATAATTATCTAGAAGTCTTTATTACAGAAATTCAGAATGTGCTCCCTGCATTTTTATCATCATCTGCAAGGCAAACTGTTAATTTCTTAATTGATCACTGTCACATAATACCTTTGTTTTAGAAAAAAATACTAAAAGTTTAAAATAGTTTCATACCTTAGTTTTCGGTTTTCTTTCTATAAAGCAAGCAACTTCTGAGATCCCTGATTCAAGACACCTTTGAGCTAATACTCTGGCCAAATTTACGTGGGCTGCTGTATCATTCTTGCTGTAAAAAGCAAAATCAGATAAAAAAATCATCATCCAATTAAAAAAATATTCTTGTAGTCTATCATCACTGTTAAAACTTTTTGTATTAATAAATTGTAAACAATAATTTTGAGATATAGTTGTCATTGTCAGTATTTTCAAATAACAAAATAAGTGGAGGATCTAAACAAACCTGTACAACTGTTTAGCGATAGCCCATTCATTGGTAGAGGCTGTGACGACAACAGTGCCAGAATTGTGCACTACTTCCCCAGTCAAACTACGGGAACTTCGGTTGGTTTTCAGTACTATTCTAGAAATAATAATAAATAATATTAATGGCTATAGGGGGTTCAGTTCCTAATCCTAAAATACACTTCTAAAAGTACATATGCCTCACTTGTATTAGTTTTATTACAAATACCAATATGCTTTATTTTCAAAACACATCAAGTATTGAAATAGTGTCTTCTAAATGGTTAAAAAAATGTTTATTGTCTTCTTTCCATGAACTCGGACAATGTATAGAATGAATTGTTGTTTAGCCACTCTGTTAGAGCAGTCTTCACTTAACTCAGTCAACTTAACTCCCCATGTTAGGTTTAAATAAAACCTTGAATTGTCATATGTACCTGCAATTGAAATTGTACAACAGGTTACCACTAGAATTACGAAATTTAAACCTTTAAGTTAAAGTCAGCCATCTCCATACTTGTTGTATCTTACCAACTTATCCCCTAGTGTCAAAGACTAAAACAAATCATCTGTTGTTTATTTAGTTGGTGTTTACATTCTTCTTCAAGAAATGCACTTGTAATAAATAAAAGTATATTCCATTGTTCTTTTGAAAAGTACTCTTTATTTTCTCAGTTACAGGTATGTATAAAAAATTCAAGGATATAACACTTGGCGACGAGGAAAACCCAAGAAATAACTAAATCATTATTAAATCATTTTAAAAGTTTTTTCCAGACCTTGGCAACATAACCTTTTGTTAGCGAATTTCCCATAGGGAAGTAGCTATTACCGTAGGTCTCATGGAAAGAGTTAAGCCCGGGACCATGTTATTTTTTCTTCTTTAGGTGCCCAGAGACCAAAAACAATAGTCGTTAAAATTTTTATATATATATATATGTATATATATATATATATGTATATATATATATATATGTGTCTGTGAACACGATAACTCTCGTAAAAATGGTCCGATCGAGACCAAATTTGGTAGAGACGTGTATTCCTACAAATGCTCGGACGAGTTCGTAAACCAGACATATCGGTCAATGGGAACGGGTAGTTTGGGGGGGTTTTGTACCCCAAAATGGGGTTTTTTGCGTGTTTCACATTTAATTTTTAAAAATTTCTAATTTTATATTTCACCATTGGAATCAGCTTAAAAAACTACACAATTAAGTTCCTTAAAGTTTTTCTCTATCTTAAACGGTTACCGAGATATTAAAAAATCTAAACACAGTACGTTGTATTTTGAGGCTCCAATGTTAATCTTATGGAGGATTAGGAAAAATTAATTTTTCACTTATTATCTAATATTTTTTGATGAAACTTGATATTTAGCTTCATATGGTTGAGATCCATACATTTGTGCTAAAAAATCATAGTTTATGTGTTTATCATGGCAGCAAACCTGCATACTCTTTTCCCATGTTAATCATATGGAGATTAGGCAAACTCCTTTATTTATGGACAGATGTTGATAAAAGTTGGTATAAATGTTAAAAATAAAATTTTTGATGGTATAAATGCCTACTCTCAGTGTTCCTCACAGCAGCAAACCTGCACACTCTTTCCCATGTTAATCTTATGGAGAATAGGAAAAAAATTCTCACGCTTATCGACAGATTTTGACCAAACTTGTTATATATTATTATTATTATTATATTATTGATTTGGAAATTCGCTGAGTACGCAGGTCTGCTGCGACGGGGGTATTTTCAATTTGTTTTTTACATTTTACATTCCAATGGATCCAGATCAATTTGACCATTTTTTAAAAGTTCAACAAAATATGTTCTAGCAAATGCTAGATAAAATGCAAGAACCCAAATCAAAGGATCCTTGTATGTTTTCTAGCTTGGCACCTTTTGAAAACTATGAACCAAAAAAGGAAAAGTTCAATTTCTATTTGAGCGATTTGAATACTACCATACAATGAAAGGTATCAAAGATCAAGTTCAAATAGCTCAATTGCTATGAGTTAGCATTGGGTCAACTCACTATAACAATCTAGCTGCATTTTTGTGTCCTGAAAAATCAGTTAAGGATCTTAACCCTAGAAGTGGCAAGCTTTTTACTCTTAACTGTAACATAAAAATAATTACTAATATCTTCTTGAAATATCAAAGTTTAAACAAAAAAAGCTTAAAACATGCCCCCCTTATAACCACTAGCCACAAAAGCAAAACAGGTGTCCACTGCAATCCCAATTAAGCCTACAAATGCCGTCAACTTCCACCCAAGCCGGTCACCGTTTATTTAAGGTGGGCCCTCCACTCCGCTTTACCACACATTTGCAAGCCAAATTGGGATTGCTCATGGTCGGGATTCGAACCCTAGCACTTCCGAATGGCTAGAACGTTACGCTCGTCAGCGTAGCGCGTTAGCCGGCTCGGACAATCAGTGCCTAGGAGTAGAAAGCGCTTACTTGGTTATAGACCTGCCCGGTGGCAGGCTCGTGTACTATGAGAGCAGTTTCGGTTGTTTGCCCCCAGAGGGCAAGACGGTCTCGTAGGCGATTGTGTCGAACAAGTCCACTAAACTCACGACAGATGCCTCCACCTGCCAATTCTTATTGAATATGTAAATGCATCATAAATTACGACTTTGCCATTCTAGGGTTAATTTAGATGAATTACTAGAAGCATTTAAGAAAATGTTAGTTCCCAAAAAGAATGTGGTGGTTGCCCAAAACTACTTTTTGAGTTTATTTCAACAGGAAAATCAAACAATATCTGATTTTGTGACTGCTCTTCACCATGCTCTCTCTGATTGTGCCTTTTCAGTCATCTGTAAACAACAAAATTGCAAGAAGGCTGCGTCTATCACTGATATTTTTCTCCAGGCTCAATTTATTCGGGGGCTTTGTGATAATTGAGTCAGAGAAAACATATTGCAGTCGAATATCACTACTTTTGATGGTGTTCTTTCAAAAGCCCTCAAAGCTTCAAAAGTTGATAGTAAGGTTTTTACTCAATATTCCAGTTCTTACTCCAGTAATTTTTGTTCAGACGATACTAATGCAGTTGATGATTCAGTAAACCAACTCAGAAGATTTTCTTCTTCGTCTACGGCTTCCCGGTCTTCAAAACATGATAGAAATAAGATTGACTACAAAGCTTTGGGTATAGAAAATTTATGTATAAGGTGTGGTAAATAGCTACAATGATCACAAAATTAGCGATTGTAGAGTAGACAAGTCAAAGATAAAATGTAAATTATGTAACAATCAGGGCCATTGTGCAAAGGTTTGCATAACAACATTAAAAAAGACAAATCACACAGTTTCAAACCAATGTCCTGTAAATTATGTTGAAATTGATGACAGATTCTCAGATAATCAACCATATGGAATAAACAATGTTCTTACGATTGTGGATTTATTTGAAGTTGGTGATAGTGACAAGTATTTCATCAGTGTCCAGCTAAATGGCAAAAACCAACGATTTGAGGTCGATTCAGGTGCAAAGTATAGTCTTTTGTCTGTCAATGACTTTCAGAAACTTAAGCTGAATTTTCCACTTAAAAAATCCACCACTGTTTTCAGGTCTAATTCTGGTAATATAATTCAGCCGTTAGGGAAAAGCTTTTTTGAAGCGTCTTATAATGGTAAGTAGTTTTTTGGAGAGCTATACATAGTTCCAAATGGGCATGATTCTCTTTTAGGGCGTCAGTTGATTCGAGAGTTGTAGATCAATCTTCAGGAACTCGATTTTTTAAATAATTGTAAAAGTAAGGAACCACCAGTCCACATAATAAGTTCTATAGAGCAAAATCTTAATGTAGACTCTTTATCTAGAGCTCCTCTTCCAGTTATTAACGGAACTCCTGATGGTTCATTTGGGATGGAAGTGCATCATCTGTACAGTGAAAAGGTTTTTGCGATTTCAAGTGAAGAGATCACGGCTGACACCATAAAGGAAGAAACTACAAAAGATTCAAATCTTAGTGAAATAGTACGAGATCTAAAATATAATTCAAAAGATAGTGAGTATAAATTATAAATTAGTTGATGGAATACTTTTTAGTCAAGATCGAATTTTGGTTCCAAGTTCTTTACGATCAAAGATTCTTGAAGAGTTGCATAAAACCCATGAAGGAATGACCAAGATGAAACAACTAGCTCGTCGGTATGTTTATTGGCCAAATATTGATCATGATATTGAATGATTGTTAAAAGGCTGTGAAAATTGTGCACTGGTTCGATCAAATCCACCAATGGTTCCAGTTCATCCATGGCAACCTCCTGAGGAGAATTGGGAAAGGGTCCATATAGACTATGCTGGTCCATTTCAAAATAATTTTTTTCTGCTAGTTGTTGATGCCAAGTCTAAATGGGCTGAGGTAAAAGTTCTCAGAGATACACCCACAAGTTCTTCCACAATCTCTCTTTTAGAAAGCATTTGTTCAACTCATAGCTATCCTCAAGTATTGGTATCGGACAATGCATCAATTTTTCAAAGAGAGGAATTTAAATCATATAGCAAAGTTAATGACATTTTTCAAAAGTTCATAGCTCCTGGCCATCCAGCTACTAACGGTCTGGCAGAACAAAATGTCCAGACTCTCAAAAACAGGCTGAAATCAGCCTCAAGTGACCCAACTCCTATTACTAAGAAGGTTCAGGATATTCTTTTTCGATACAGAGCAACACCTCTAGTATGTGGAAAATCTCCTACAGAATTGTATCTCAATAGAAAAATCAGGATCCGCCTTGATTCAATTTTTCCCTACAAACCAGAACGGGTATTGATACCAGAACCAAGACGTTCATTTCAAGTGGGGGAGAGGACCCAAGTGAGGACATTTTTGTATAACCAGCTTACATGGGAGTTTGGAACGATAAAGAAGAAACTTGGCTCTCATCATTATCAGGTTCAATTGGACTCTGGGAAATCAATTAAAAGGCATATAAATCAACTTCGCCCAACACTTGTTAAAAAACCTGAAAGTGAAAGGGGTGTTCCTGAATTGTTCGATGTTCCAAGGATTCCACAGAGAGTTAACAGAGAGCCAGAACAAACAAATGAAGAAGGAATAAATTAAGATAGACTTCCAGGACCAAGGAGATCAATAAGAAATAGAAGACAGTCAGTGTGACTTAATGATTACGTACGATTCTAAATTAATTTTGAAATCTTCTTAGTGGGGAAGAACTGTTGTATCTTACCAACTTATCCCCTAGTGTCAAAGACTAAAACAAATCATCTGTTGTTTATTTATGTTTATTTAGTTGGTGTTTACATTCTTCTTCAAGAAATGCACTTGTAATAAATAAAAGTATATTCCATTGTTCTTTTGAAAAGTACTCTTTATTTTTTCAGTTACAGTATATAAAATTCAAGTATGTAACAATCCTCCTTAAAAATTATGCCTTTTACTCTACCAAAGACTTTTTAGATTGTACAACTTTTTAATGTTATTCCTTGACGACAACAGTAATTTTAAATATTTGTTGTGTTGTTAATACACTTATGATCTTATGTATTATTTCACATAATTTATGTAATTGACTTGTCCTATTGCAATGCATTTTGCCTAACGGAATAAAGAATTGTCTATTGTCTATTCATTCTCCTCTCAGTGTGGCATCTCAGTTCTTCTGGCAGCAGCTTATGCAGCTTCATGCCCATGTAGCCATGTAGCTATGCCATGTTTCTTTTCATATTGGGTGAGATGGTGAGCTGGGAGACAGTATCTTGTACCATGTTGAGTGTTGTATCCATGGACCTGTCTATTTTGCGTAAACGTTTTTTCATTGGCATACAGGATGACTTCTTTTATATAGAGATTTACTAATGTAATAATCTTCAGTCTTGAAAGCTTCTCTACAACCTTCTCTGAAATTTAGCTCAGCTAAGGCCCTTACAGCCATCTTTTGCTAGAGAGGATATTATTGAAGTTACCTGTTTGATTCCTCTTTTTCTGGATACCACTATTGTGGCACAAGTGTATCAAATTTTTAGACGAGGTTATCAGAGTTTGATATCAGGCAATATTGCCATCATGAACAGTCAATGCAGATGTCATGCCCTCAAGATTTGTACTCTTGTTAACTTTCATGAGGAAATAACTTATCGATAATAACTTAAATAACGATTCAAAGAGCTTTGGAAGAATCTGTAATACTTTTAAAATAAATAGCTACAAATAATAAATAGCTATAATTACAAATAAATAACAAATAAATAAATTACAAATAATAAATAAATAGCTATAAATAAATAAATAAATTTGAAAAAAAAGGATTCAAATTCAAAATTTTTGAATTTGAGTTGAGAGTGAATATATCCGTTTTGAGGACCCTTGAATCCAAAAAAGTGGGTTTCGACGTAATGTCTATTTTTCCGTGTCTGTGTGTGTTTGTGTGAGTGTGCATGTGTGTGTCCCTATCTGCATGTCTGGATGTGTGCAGAGCGTACCCTGTTCGTCTGATTTATATGAAATTTAATATGTACGTATATATTCACCATATCTCCAGGCGTTTTTCAATTTTTCATTTTTAAGAGTAGGTAGTTCATCCCTAAAAACTTGGAAAATCCAAATTTCTCAAAAATGGCTCCAACAATTTTGACTTAATATTTAAGGTTTACAGTGGCATAGAGTACTAAATAGTATGACACCACCCGCATGTCTGTAAAAATTACATTTTAAAAGTTATAGGCTTTTAAATATCAAAAAAATAAACTTTTTAAGTTTTCCACAAAAACAACAAAGGTAAAGTGTATATAAAGTATATAAGCACATTAAAATTTCTTACATATAATAAATTGTTAGGCTACATTTTGGAAATTATACATAAAAAACCTACTTAAAATCTAGTTTAATAAATAATGCTACTACTTTATTCAATCCATATTCTATTCCATATTCTATTCTATTTTTATAGCCAAAGTAAAAGCCTATTGCCCAAACATTTTTGAGTTCTTTAAGTAGGCTAATTAGAAAATGCATTAGGCCTATGACTGGAGCAATCAAACAAAAGTACCCTGAACAACAATTTGTCTCAAATCAAAAAATGTTTGACTTCAGTGTATCGAGTGGTTATTATGAGAAAGCATTTATTTATTCTCAATGATCAACCAAAGTTTTAAACATTTGACGAACAACATAAATGATTAGATAGTTTAAAAATATCACTGTAATAAAACTTTTAATTATTGATTGATGATGATGATTGTATAAATAATGTTAATGCAGTATGTTTAGTACTGGAAAGGATGACCCAGTTTTCACAAACATTACAAATATTTATATAGGTTTTGCTATTCAAGACTAAGAGCCACTGCTGTGGTAGGCCTTAGGTACTTACATATTAGCTGGTAACCAGCCTTATACAGTGTGTTGTGGCATTTTTTTTGTTTGTTCACATGAATTTTTTAGAAGGAGTTTCTCCAGTTGCGAATTTAACAATACCAGATGAGTCATACTCCTACCAAGGTAAGGTCTTAACCATATACCATAAATAACAGCACTATATGACCTGGCATATTAAATTCCGACTTACAACACACTGCATAAGTAAGATCAGTTAATGATAGAATAATATCAAAAACCGACTCAAGCTAAATCTGCAGTGTGACAGTGAAAAATTGAATCAAATTCCAACATAGAGCACTGTGCGTAGTTAGGTTAAGTTAGTTATTTATGGTAATAATATCAATAACCAACTTTTTAAATTTAAATTATAATTTACCCACAGAGTGCTGTATGACTCATATAGCATCGTTATATTGTAACAAACTGAAGATACTCCGACTGAAAATACTTATGGTGACAAAAAATAAATTTGGCGCAGCAAGTAGTATAAAATTGGCCTATGGCTTATATGTTTGTACCGTACTATCTTTGACTATACATTATTAATAGACGTGTCATTCATGGTTAAAAGTTGTCGCCAACAAAATTTCGGAAGGCCCGAGAGTGTAGTGCCGCTTCCTAGTGGCGAAGGCTGTAAGCTCACTTGGCCCCGCCCTCAGGAGTGCGTGCGCATGGCGCACATCCCTCTCTCGCTCTTATGATTGGTTGGAGGTTGGCCGAAGGGGGGGAGGGGGGTAGCAGATGACAGCACTCCTGCACGGGGAACCACGCACTAACACCCCCCCACGCCGATTCGGGAACCACTCAAGCCACTACAGCTTGCGCATAAGAATGGCACGTCTATTAATGATGTATAGTCAAAGGTACTATACAAATTTAGTCCATGTTTTTTCACCAAGATCTACTTAAAATTAAACAGCATGTTACTTACTTGTTCCAAAATTCTCTCCCTGGTTTCTCTAGGTGCCATCCTATAGGTTTATTTGCTATTCTAAGTTTTTCTAGATTTCTTGGATTTCTATTGTAACAAAAAAGTGGTACATTGAGCTTAATGTCTGTAGAGGCAAATCTTAGTAAGCTTCCATTATACTTTCTAATTTTGTTTAAGAAATTCATTGTGATAGATATAAGATCTCGGTCTCCTGGAAATATATGTCATAGATAAAACATAATCATAATATAAAAATTATTGTTGAGTTAGAAGTAGAAATCTGGCCTGTTACCAGTAGCCCGCAAAAGACCATCCGTGCAAAATGAGCTTAAAAAATTATTACACTATTATAGTTATTCTCCATATGTAAACTAAAAGAATAAGTTTTACTCTAGGTTTGCAGATTAGAAAAACATGTATATATTTTATATGACTCCCCTAAATCTGAAGTACCTTTTTTACTACCCCTTTACAAAACACCTATTACTGCAACACCTCTTCTACCCCTACACTAGTCTACTGTAGCTATCCTCTGCAGCGGAGAAAGCCGAAAGGATTGTGGCAAACCTGTCAAGGCTGATGATTAACATCGGAGGCTCTACTCAAAGTAGACGGCGTATACTCATGTACATTACTAAGTCTGTAATGCTTTACGGATGTGAGTTATGGGCCGATGTACTGAAGAAGAAGCGGTACAAGAGAAAATTGGCATCAGTACAGAGAAGAGCTGCTCTTCGGATCGCATCCGCTTACAGAACCGTATCGGAATCAGCTGTACTCATTGTTGCGGGGGTCATACCCATCGACCTCCTGGCTTTTGAAAGAAAGAAAATTTTTGAAGGAAATGGCACTTTGAGTCACACTGAAGCTAGGAGACAAACTCTTGAGGAGTGGCAAAGTTGCTGGGTGCAGGAGGAGAGAGGTAGATGGACGGCTGCCCTGATCACTAATCTTTCTATGTGGTTAGGAAGAAATCATGGGGAGGTGAATTTTTTCACAACGCAGTTTCTAACTGGCCATGGTTGCTTTGGAGCCTACCATTGTAAAATGGGAAAAACCGAAAACCCAGAATGTCAGTATGGGGATTCAGCGAATGATGATGCACGGCACACCATATTCTTTTGTAGAAGATGAGAAGCAGAACGTTCTGATCTAGAGGCAGCCATTGACCAAATATCACTGGACAGTATCGTAAACCATATGTTATCAAGCCCTACATCGTGGAATTGTGTCGCTGAATTCTGCAAGAGGGTGCTCAGACAAAAGAGAGAAGAACAGCTATAGTATGCACTGTTTAGCTGAATAAGGAGGGTTTACGAAGACGTATTGCCCTTTAGGCGCATAAAGGCACCTTCTTGAAGTAGTGCAGAAAAGTGTTTCTGAGAGGGAATACCATGCCTGGACCTAACACACACTGGATTAAACATAATTCTGACAGCGCATAATACCCTATTGTAAAAATAATAATTGCATGTATTTTACAGTAGTGTCTGTATATTGTAAAGTAAAGTGATTATTAAAAAAAAACATTAGTCTACTAACTGGCTATTGCATACTATTAAAACATGTAACATTCCAGGACTGGTAAACTCTAATCATTTTGGTTCAGTGGGTGTGTCAATCATTTATAGATCTGGTGTCCTGAGTTCAAACATCAACAAAGATTTAAGTCCAAAGCCTAATTGTTACTTATTGAGTGGCTTTTTCAATGTCCAACATTTTAAGGTTCTAATTATGTAAATTAATACATTTAATTTTATGTAAACTTACATGATTCTATCTGTCCGAAATAATCAGTTTTCTTGGTTGTTAAAATGATAATAAAACATTTGAAGCCCTTATTAACCAAACTTTGGTTTGGTTAGTTTTGTTGTATAAAAAGCTACAAGTCTTACTGTAACTTGTTTACAGTATATCAATACATGGATTGGAAAATAAAATTATTCTTAAAAGTAGTACACTAATTCTATTTTTAAAACTATTTCTGATTGAGAATCCCTAAAATAATTTTAAATCGATTAATTTAGGATATTAAATTAATTTAATATCTTAATAAATACTGATCAGTTTGAAAATGTATTAATCTTACGGTCTATAACTAACTAAAATGTTTAATATTTTAAATTACACAATACAAATGTTTTTGTATTGTGTAATAATTATTACACAATACAAAAACTTATTATTATTATGTATTTGTAATATATTTTATGAACAAAGTCAACATTACAATTTACGCGTTGTGGACCAATTATTTAAGAGATGTTTTATACAATGTACGGAGATGTTCATAGATTCTGGATGCTTAGAAGGCCCCAGCAAAGCTGCATGGGTGCGTCTTCCTGCGGAATATCGTACAACCACCGAAAAGGAAGGAATCTATAAGGATAGCAGTTTGATCTTAATTATTGGTTTCAAGAGGCTAGACTTTTAAACTGATTTTGTTGGTAGATATTATTTAAACTTCAATCTATAATATTATAAAGAAGAGGTAGTTTCTGCATGTTTGTTTGTGGGTTTGTCGTGGCAAGTAAACGCGAAAAATACTGAACTGATCGGTTTTCAATTTTACATTAAGGTAGATCTTAAACTCATGCAACACTCAGGCATATTAATTTCCTTAAAATACCCTTGGGCTACGCCTAGTGAATGCCCTAAGTTTCAATGTTTACTTTTTCAAAGTATGAAAACATAAAATTACTTGAATGTTAACAGCTGTGAACACTAAAATTTGACAGTTCGAGATGCAGAAGGCACAGTTGCTATAAATGACCTAGGTTTCAATATGTACAGTTTCTAATTTCACCATCTGTTTACACTACTTTTTACAGTTGAGGAAGAAGACAGAATTACGTTCATTTTTACAGGTAAACTGCTGGATCGAAATTAACATTGCAAAAAAATGATAAGATTTTTATTTTTCTCCTGATGCATGTCTCTATTACGTTATTCCTGATCATTTCCTAATATTACTTAACAGGTGGTACTTTGTCATGTTGTAGACACTCGTGTTTATAATTTTTTCAGATTGTGTTTAGTACAAAATAACCTACTATTGTAAATACTTATTTTAATGTGAATAGTATTTTAACTGAAATAAAGTATTTTTTTAAATCAGTTGTCATGTTTTAGAATATTTATTTCATACCGAGACAAAAGGTAACCTCTCAAACCTTACTTTAGCTAGTATTATAATACAGTAGGACCTAGTAAACATGCAAATGCTTCGTGTTTAATAGGCTTGAAACTTGGTGGATTTAAACGCATAAAGATTGTATGAAGTAAAAGGATAGGCCTACATATACTTTTTTCGGAAAATCAGTATATTCTTTTTATTTGGAAAAATATACTAGTCTAAATTGTAATTATCACAACAAAAATTTGAACTGTGGTGAACAGTTTGTTTTAACTTAACTTGGTTTTGCTTTAACAAAAATCATACAGCCTAATTTATCATACTACATGAGCGAGCTACAAAACAACCACTCTGATTAGACAATGTTTTTCCTAATTACTCATTGAAATTAAGGAAAAGGCTGAAATAACATACAGGATCTGAATATGCTTCTATCACATTAGGCAACCCAATATGATTAGAACACAATTTTAATGGAGGTGTAGTTGTTTGGCTGGCAGTCCAATTTTTCCTTTTTTGTTATATATTCCACAAGATGTAATGTATACATCTCTTTTCTTTCCATAAATAAAATTAAATTTGATAGATGTGTGATATGTTTTATACATATATAGGTTAGGTTTTTACATTTAATTTTTTGTTTCATCATGAATGTCTATTTTATTTTCTCATTATTAAACTTACCTAACAGGCAACGTAGCTAGTTTGCATTCATTTTTAAAAAGAAGACAGATTTTACATAAAATATAAACTAATTGAATATTCTAAAGTAAACTGTACACACAATATCAATGTCAATACTTATAATCATAACAAAAATGCCGAAAGAAAAAAAACAGCAGAATAGAACAGCTGGACAGACACCTTGTCTTTCTAAAGGAGGGCAACTTTTAGCTTACTGTTGACGTTACGAAACTATCGGGAAACAGTGAGTTCGATTGTCAAACTCATTCATGTTGCTGGTTCGATAATCGAAATTAAATGGATCGAATAGTGTTGGGATCGCCTGTGATTTTTCAAGGACAGTGAAAATAGTAATTGATTACTCATCTCCCGGAACGATGACTTTAAACTACAGTAACTGTTATTCGTGATTTTTTATGTGATTTGTCCTTTTTGCTCTGACGGTCTGACGGTGATCATAGATGATAGAAGAACTTCTATTTATAAACAATGCGGTGTTGCAACTATAAAACCGTTCCACTACAACCTTTGCGGAACTGTGATTTGTCGTTATCTCGTTTTTTCGTTCTGGTACTCAATGGAAAGAATTAATTTTAATTTGTTTTTAATTTTTTTAATTTTAACAAAGTTTAATTTGACTACTGCCATTAAAACCAGCTTAAAAACTAAACAAATTAGATTTTGAGTCGCTAGTCTACGACTAACGGCTCCACAGAAGTCAAATTCAATGTTCAGGGTATACTCAGTACATTGTATAAGAGCGGCGAGCGCCCAATGTTATTCTTATGGAAAATATTAAAAAATCAATATTTTACTTATTTTCCAACTGTTTTTTATGAAACTTGGTAAGCAGCATAAGAAGGTCGCATTACCAACAAAATCACTCAAAAAGCTTGGTATTACGATAAGGATGAAGTTCCCAGATGAAATTCTAACAACCAATTAAATTATGTTTCTCTTGTTGTTATTTTCAGAAATCGGATAGTTATGTTTGATAATTATGTTGTTTATTATTTAAACTTGAATTATAAAAAAATTGATAAACGTTAAAAATATCTTGGTTTTATTAAGGATTGTCGTTTAAATTGAATAAAAAGGCGTAAGTATGTGTCAGTCCACTGATATCGTCTATTTACTTTCTACCCTACACGATAGTATAAGCAAAGACAGTTTTATTCTAATATTTAATATTCTTGATTATGTTATAATTTTGAATATTGATTATTCTATTTGAAGTATAAATTGTCTTTGTTAGAAGGAAATAATACCCCGATGGCAGCAGACCTGCCACAAGATGTGCTTTTAAGTCTGTCAGCTCTGTTAACACAACTTACACTGATTACAATACAGTATATTGAATTTACCTTATTATCTTTTATTTGTGTATTTAGTTTTTGATAGTGGATTTATCGCCGCAGTATCACGCCACGCAATCGCAACGTCCGCAAACATGATGTACTCAGAGTATACAATGTACATATTCACTGTAAATAACAACGAAAATATTTTGTAAATAGTGACAATAGTAGGGCAATAGGATCTGAAATTAGTGGTTTAAGATCTCAAAAAGTGTCTTACTCTGATGATGCCTATTTGTAAGGCAAATAAATCTATCATCTAGAACTAAAAGCACAAATACAAGGGAAATATATTGTATATACTTCTTGAAACTGGGTAAAAATAAAATCACTTTAGATACTTTTTACTGTTGAAATTAACTGCGACCTACCCAGTTAGGTATTTTATTATTATTTATATTGTTATTCAAATATGAATCTGATATGAATATGAATATCCGAATATGAAATATTGACAGTAAAAATTTACCGAAACGTCAAATTTAAGAATGCAGGAGTACTTAAAGTTACTCACCAGTCTGTGACTGGCGACAGACAACAGATAACGTTTTACACTTGCCCAGGGGTCGTAGGTTCGTGTTATTAACTCACACTGTAAATAGTTAATAGACTGCATGTTATTGTGACTGCAAGATTTTGTTGGTGGATGGTAATTGAATGTATCAATAACTAAAGCCTTTTTCAGGAGAAACTTTGAAGAGAGCTGAAAGAGATAATGAACTAGAATTGTTATGTCATGGTATCGATAGAATTGCTCTTAAATGGTGTGAAATTCCAGAATTTATTTACACAATGACATATTCTTTAGTTAACGATACTTCCTGGATCCTCATAAAACAGGTAAGGTCCAAGATGAGTCAATATAATTAATGTACCATGGAATCCTAGGGAAAGTATTCTCAGATATACCTTTACTGATGTGATATGAACGTGTTGTGTGTTTCTCTGTGGAATGGTCTGGCAGGCAGGGTATGGTCTGAGATGATAGAAAAATGGTATGTTATTATAGCGGGATGCGATCGGTCAACACGTGAAACAATTAACACTGTTTCTCGTTATATTAGCATGTTTCTTTCTTTAAATACTGCACAAAATATATTGTACTAACCAAATAAAGTCTAAGAGGGAGAGTAAATAAATCAAATGTTTTTTGGCCAATGGCGTTCGATCGACCTGTTCTTGGCGGGAGGGAGCATTAGAGAGGTGGAAACGGAGACCCCTCTGTCCAGCTCCTGGACTATATCCTCATGTACATGACAACATCCCAGTTTGGTGGCTGGCGCTGTTCTTACCAACACAACAAAACTTAACTTCTCTTTACCTAGTTTCTCAAAGCAATAATTAATAAAGGGTTGAGAAATAACTGGCAACCAGTTTATGTTTTGAAAACAAAGAAGATTAAAATGTTATTATTTACCTTTTAATCTTATTATTTCTCGTAACTGTGCTTCCAAAGGGGGACCAAATAGAATCAGAGGGAATATTTAAATTATTAAAATAGAGTTAATCCATACTATCTGGTCCATTTACCATTTACGTAGTCGTCTTCCCCACGGTCTTGATTGAAGATTGGGAAATCATCATTTCTCGGTAGACTCGAAGTTCCCTTGAACCTCTGTTTTTTCTGTGAGCATGGTTTTTAGGGCCTAGTCATGTAGTTTTGTTCATCAAGGAACTCTTTAAGGTTGTAATAGGACCTATTTAAGAGATAGTCTTTTAATTTTTTGAAGAATTTTTGTTATTATTTATTGATTTTAATTCTTGAGGTAAGAAGATTAAAAAGTTTTATTCCTACAAACTGTGGGGTTGTACTTGTTTTTCGGAGCCCATGTTGTTCTAGATTTAAATTAGCTCTGTTTCTTAAGTTATATCGGTGGAATTCCTGTCCATAGGTAGTTTTTTGAGTTTTTATGAATTTTATGAGTTCAAAAATGTAGGTAGAGGGTAACGGTAAGGATTGTATTTTGTAGGAACAAGGGCTTGCAGTGTTCTTGTAGATGAGACTCTTCAATCACTCGTAGCACCTTTTTCTGAAGAGTGAGTATTTTGTGCATTGCCAAGTCCGAAGCAGCTCCCCAAGCGATGATCCTTAAGTTTATGTGGGTGGCAAATAGGGCATGATAAGCTATTTTTGTAGTTTCTTTATTTGTTATTTTTCTAATTCTTCGTAATGCAAACAAGACGGATGATAGTTTACTATGGATTTTCTAGATGTTTTTGCCAGGTTAAGTTTTTATCGATTGTTATTACAAGAAATTTAGTATGGTCTGATGTAGTTGTAATAGGTTAGTTTCGATTATTTTCTATTGAGAATCTATTTGTGGTAGTGAATTGTATGTTGACTGTGTTATTTCTGTTGATGTTCAGGTTAAGTTGTTTGCATAATTCAGAGGCTTGTTGTAGTGTATTTTCCGTTTGCCGTTGATTTTCTTCAGGGTTTTTTGATTGGTGTGATGATGGTGGTGTCATCTGCAAACATGATGCATGTGAGATTTGGTGTAGTTCAGTGGGAAAGCTGTTTACATAGACTAAAAAAAAGCAGGGGCCCCAGGATTGAGCTTTGGGGTACGCCGTATGTTGCTTCTTGAAGACATGATCTGGTTTTTGTTTAACCAGTTTTTATAGTTGTATTCTATTTCTACAGCCTGCTTACGATTTTTTAGTTAATCAAGAAGCCACTTCTTAGCATTGCCAGTAATATTGAGGTGTTCCAGTTTGTTAATCCAGAGTTTGTTGATCCAGAGAGTCAAAAGCCTGTTGTAAGTCTAAAAAAGTCCCCAGTGCAAGTTTCTTTTCTTCCCATAAATCGGTTATGGAGTTGCAGAGTTGAGACAATGCCGTATTTATGGATTTCCCTTGTCTAAACCCATGTTTTTTATTGTTATATAAGATTATTTTGTTCCATATATTTAATTAATTGTAAATTTATTGCTTTTTCAAGGTATTTTGAGAATTTGGGCAAAAGGGATATCGGGCGATAATTTTCTTATAGGTAATTGAGTTTCACCTTTCTTGTATTTTGTGTATATTATTGAGATTTTCATTAGGTCTGGGACTTTAGCCTGGTTTATAGACAAATTTATTATGTGTTGGTAGTAGGGGTTTGAGCAGTTCATTTTGGCAGTGTTTTACTAGTTTGTTAAGGTGGGTTTTCCTAGCTCCGCATTCTGTGCGGAGCGCACTGCGTGATGCGCAGTCCGCATTGCGGAGCCTACTCAACAACACTGAATCAGATGGCGCCATTTTCCTACATCCCCCCGCGGTGCGCAATGCGCTCTGCGCAACTGGCCGACTCCTTTGAGAGCAGTCAACTGCGGACCGCGCTGCGCATTGGACATTAGTTTTGGTGGTTTTCCATGTGAATTAGTTGACAGTTTTCTCGTAGAGGTACAAAATAGCTAGATTCACGGCCAGTGAGGACGAACAACTTATCCAGCTAGTTGATGGTCATCCAATTTTGTGGAATATGGCCGATAAGGAGTTTAAAAACATTGTCAAGAAGGATTTGGTGTGGATGGAGATTGGCCTTTTGATCAATAAAAAAAGTAGTGAATGTAAACAATGTAAAAATGTTTTGATCATTCTCCACGATAACCACCTATTTTTAGTTCTCTAAATAGTACGCAAAACATAACTGTTTAGTGTCAGAACCTAAAAAAATCAGGTTTTACAGTCGATATAACTTCCGAACTGGAGAAGTATGGTGGTCAGGCAGAACTCCCTTCTACTGTTGTATTCATTCCTGTAAGTTCTTGGAATAAAAAAACAATTGGTTGATAAGTATTGTTAAGCCGCATTTACACTAGAGTTAATAACACGTGTTTATAACAAAAAATTATTAACTTAACAGAATCGCCCAAAAATCTCACTTAAAAAAAGTTAATAACTTGTGTTTTTAACAGAAAATTCCTAGTTATCAACAAGATTTTCGCTATTCATCAAGAGTCGGTATAAAGATCAAAGAAAATAATGTTATGTTTTTAACAAATGTTAAGAAAAAAGTTAATTAACTTTCTGTTACTAACCCCGGGTGTAAACGTAGCTTTATTGTATAATTATTTTTTTATATGCAGAAGAGTAAAAATTATAATTAAGACACAATTTAATAAAAAATGTTGTTTGTAAATATATCAGAAATCTTAACACTGCATTACTTATATTCCAAACATAGACTCCAACCTCAAAGATAAAACTGTATAGTTAACATTAAGTCTAATTTAGCATTACGACAAAAAATGTTTAATTATTTTTAATCCAGCAATAGTTTGTTGACTAAATCGATGTCCTTTAAAAAAATTGGAAGATTTTTAAATTTGAGGTGTAAATACAATTTGGCTATTATATTTAAAATGTTTTTTATTATTTAAAATAATTATATAAAGGATATAAAGGCAATAATATCCAGGTTGTGGAATTTTCAGGGTTTCCTGGGTTCATTGTTTTCTTTTTGCATATTTGCCATCAAAGTATTCGGAAAATTGCTCTCTAACTTTAAAACCTTCTGCTTTAGCAAAGCCCCCAGAACCAACATCAAAAATTCAATGGATTAAAATTCTAAACACTCCCTCTTTCTCTCTGGACGTGTACATGGTGTCGACAGATTTTCGTACTTTACAAAGACGCCCAACAATAAAGTCAACTTCATCTTCAATCTCTTCTTCCTCTTCTAATAATGCCATCAATGATGCTAATTTTTTCTTACTCACAGGACGAGCGCTCATGTTCACAAGCAATCATCTACTGACAACTTACAACGCACTGCTGAGGGCTAGGAAAACACAACCGCGCAGCGCATTGTGTTTTTTGGAGAGAGGTCCGCAGTGCGCAGTGCGCTCCGCACAAAATGCGGAGCTAGGAAAACCCACCTTTAGAGATGTTATCTATCCCGGAGGAGGTTTTTGTTACTAGGCTATTGAAGGTTTATGTGAGTTCTTCGCTTATTTCAGATAATTTATTTCATTTAGTTGAGGTTATATTTTGGGGTAGGTTTTTTTAGGCGTCTTCATCGGTTTCGGTTTCGGTTTCTTTTGTTGGTCAGGAATTAAGATTGCTACATCCTCACTTACATGTATTGTTCTTTGTCCAGAGATGGTTGATTGCTTGAGTCTTTTTTATTTTTATATTTTTATCATAGAAAGTACAGTTGGCTCTACATAAGAATTAACAAAATGCAGTTATAGCAATTTTATTGTTGACTGAAGGCCCATGTGCACCAATATCAGAGTTCTGTGTAAAATCTAATTTCTCAGCTTTTATTCATCTTAGGACATTGATATAGAGACCAGTCTATTATACAGGATTAATCACGTAAGATGTCCAATAATGATGCCAGACAAACAGTTGGTCCTACATTGATGTAATAAAATTATTTCCCACCAAACAAACCCCAAGGAATAATGTAAAATTAATATTTTCCATATACAGAGTGTTCCAGAAAATGAGGGTCGCTAGTTAGAATCACCAACATATGTCATGTCATGCATCACATCTAAGCTCTAGCCAATACAAACATTTTGCCACAATCATATTTTGAATATCTTGATTCATTTCAAAATGGGAGGCCCTTTTAGTGAAAAATCCATTTTTTTAACCCCAAGGAAAAATACAGGTACCCTTCCAAATACAGATTACTCAACTCTACAATTGCATTCCTTATGAGCTAAGCTTTATTCTAATACTAGCTGACCCGGCGAACTTCGTAACGCCTGACAGTAAATACATGTTAACTTTAAGATTGGCCATGTTCAGAGGTCGAATAGCATTACGGCTTCATTGTAAAAGGTTATATATTCTGGGTCGCGACATAATGAATAACAATATGGAAACGATAAGACATATTAATAACATTCCCATAAAACAAATAAATCAAAGTGGATTAATTCTCAATTTTCAAATCCAATCCAAACCCAAATCAAACTTAACTGTAATACAGCTTTTATAGGAAAGATACATAACAGCTGATTGTTAAAATAAACGTTAGTATGTATAAACATTGTAATTATTTTTTATTTGGCCAACATATAAACACGCGACTTTTAATCAGACAGAAATTAAAAATATAAATACATAATCCCGCAAAACCGTAAACTATAAATGCGGCTCATTTGTACAGCACTTATTTACTTCGTTGTACGTACTTCGTCGGGGCGTCGGACTTAATTTTGGTCAAAATTTTGGATTTTTAGTTTTTTACTGTTTTGAGTTCTACGGCTTTTAAGCTTCAATTTTATACCTCATTTATTGAATTATGTCAATTATTTCTTATTATACAGCCAAATATACAAATGAATGTTTTCGAAATTACAACGCTCTTGGCGCTTGGCGTTGCTGTCGTCACTTGATATGGTGTATAATTTCATTTATAAGAATTATATTTTACTTTCTATGGTTGTAGCACTGGCTGTCATTCTCTGCTGTCTGCAGCCAGATGTTATATAAACAAATTTAGTTCCAAAGTTGATTGTTTCAAACAAAATTGTTTGTGTGTTTGGTATTGAGGCTACAGTATCAACAATGCCCAGATATCAAGTGAAAAAAAGAAAAAAGGTGTTTAGTTGTATTCCTAGGCAACAAGTAAAAAGTTGAAGTCAATTCAAAATAGGCCTAATGATGAATCTATTGAAAATGAAGTATCTATTTAGCAAAACCCTAGTGTTACTGAACTCAATGAGGATGAAAACAGGCCTAGGCCTAGTTCGGGTAGTTTTTCTAAGAAAAAGCTCCCTACTTAGTGAAGTATTCAAAATATGAAATACAAGAAGACTGTAATGATATTGTAAATTTGAAAAAGTTTGAAAGTTTGCTGACAAAAATTGTGGTGTATACAGAATGTGGCGGTTCACTCTCAATCTGGCTTTGTCACGTTCATCACTATATCACCTGTTACGTTGCGTTTTCCAAAAACTAGGTTTTTTTACTTTAGGAACACGTATCTCAAAAACTAAAAGAGATATCTGTATAGTTTTGGTTTTGTTTTGTTCTACTCTTTTAGGGCTACAAAATGAACAGAGGATTTTGTTGTGATATGTAAATAAAAGTTTATAGGTAATTTGAAAGAAAAAAATTTTCCGTACTTTTTTTGACAAATTTAAAATTCTGTAAAAATTCCAAACACTAAAATTTGTTGAAATCCTCTACTTATTTTGTAGATTTCAAACAGATCTACCAATAAAAACAAAAATTATGAGAATATCTCTTATAGTTTTTGAGTTATGTGTTCCTAAACATTGATAAAATAGCATTGAGAGGATAGCCCTTAATGATTGATTCAGATGGCATTGGATAGTAAAGCGTATTGCTGGAGAGTAAACCAATCAGCTAAGAAATCAAATGTTTTCATTGTAGACATGTTGTAAACAAACTTACTCTCCATAAGTTTAACATTAGAAATTTAAAACGCCATAAAATGGAAAATTATGGGGTTTTCGAAAATATTTTCTCATTAAAACCTTCCCGGACACATACATGTAGAGCAACTTCCTAAAATTTCATGGCGATCGGATGAGTAGTTTGGCAACGCATAAAGGACATATATACATACAGACAGACATACATTCAATTTTATATATAGAGATTGTACACAAATATTAATAAAAATGAATAAAGCTAAACTAAAAAAATATACAATTAAATTCATAAAAATAAATAATATTTATTATTTTAATTCAAAATAAATTTGTTTGTGCCTTATATTTTGTAAAGAAAGAAATGTGTGACACCAAAAACAGGAGACTAAGGAAGTTAAAAAGTTCTTTTTATTTACCTTGGGCCTTCGGATATCCAACATTTTGGTCTTTCAGAAGGAAGAAAAATTTCAATCTGATGTTGAATAGTTGATGAAAAATACATATGATACAAGTTATAACAAAAGCCAAAAAGTAAATGAAAAATAAAACAAATAATTTGATTTGAAAAAGAAATGATTTTTGACATGGATATGTCTCAGCTCTGAGGGGGAGGTGTTTGGCAATTCGCAAGACCAAAATTTGAAACAATCGTATAGATAGTGACGTCATATGGTTATAAGTAAAGCTGTTTAGGGAACTGAAAACATTCCCTTCAGACATATCTATGATCTAACCTATTTCCCAGGTAAATACTGGGGGGAGGTAAATACTGTAAAATCATTTTTTAAGTATAGCATTTATTTTTCATGTTGTCTTTAATTGAATCATTTGGCCATCCAAGACATTTAAATAAATTTAAATCTATAGCTAAGCACTTTCATAAAAATACGAGTACACATTTAAAAAAACAAACAGAGGAACTATTTACAAAATTTTTAATTTATTTAATTTAAACAATTGTTTACTCAATTTAAAAAATCTGAAATAAATGTAAAAAGATCAACAACTAAGATGAATTCAGATAATAACATATACATCTGCTAAATAAGAAACATGAAAAGATACATACAATATATAAAAGACTTTAAGCTATTCATTTTACTGAGTGGAGAAGCACAATTCCAAAAGGAATTCCTATTGTTGAACTTGGTTACCAAGTTTAATTTATTTCTTACATTTGGGAGGTGTGTGTATTAATCTCAGGCAGGCTATTCTGAGATATGGTATGGTTGTATGGTTTCTTATCCCATTTCATTGATTTCCGGAAGTGTTCCCGAAAAGAGCAATAACCATGGGCGTAGTTAAAGGTAATTTTTGGGGGCATAACATCCCGGGGGTATTAAATACCACTTTATTAAAGGGTGGTTTTGATTAAACATCTTTTGTTTATTCTTGCCCCTGAGCTGTGAGATTAAATCTAATAGTTTTAAGTTTTAAGTTTGGGTGGTTTGGGATAACTTTTGAAAAATACAAGCAAATAAGTGTTATTATGTTATTGAAAGCACATTTTTCTTGAAGACTTATTTATAGAAGAAAATTTACAATTTATAAAATTACGATTTAAAGGGTCCGGTATTAATTTTATGACGTTGGTAAAGCAGCAGTGGTCTTAATCTTTATCGTACCAAAATCTTTTTCGTACTTTAACTCTTAATATAATTAATTTGTATTTAGTTTGTATGGAAATCTGGCAAGGCAAGGTTTTTATTAACCCTTTAAAGAGTACTGTATTTTGCGTCAAAATAGTATTGATGTTTTAAAACGTCTTTTTAAAGGTTCCATAAAAAGGAGTAGTAACGTTTTAAAACGTCATTTGACGAAATTTGTTCAATTACTTATATATACATATAACCTGACACAGATTGATTGACTCACACATAGATACGCAGTATATGTGTATTGGTGTATTCTGTAGGTTGTGTGTGGGTAATGTGCAGAGGGTTTCTTAGGCGGGGTGGTTGCAGCGGGAAGTTTCGGCAGAAAAAGTGGCGGCGCGGCATGAAGTTTAAGTTACAATTAGACCTCTTATTTATTACCACTGAAGGTTCAGCAGGTTATACAAGTGAAAGTGTTCTACACTCCCATATTATTGACGCCTGTATCTCAGTAGCTGAGTTATTCGTTTGCTAAACATTACTCCATGCTTTCTTTAGATACTTTGATTGTAGATTTGAAAATTGAAAAAGTGATTGAAAAAGTTCCAAAATGTATATTTCGGGGCACATTGAACCTAAAACACGATTCTAATTATATTTACTCCATGTTGCAATGTAATTTAGTGAAAATTTAAAAAAATTTTACTCTTTTGAGGTGCGTTTTGAGTTTCACCCTTACTCCTTAACAGCCCTCAAATAATGACGTTTTAAAATGTCGTTACTCCTTAAAGGGTTAAGAGCTCTCAAATACTGACGTTTTAAAACGTCGTTACTCCTTAAAGGGTTATACCTTACGAATTGTAAAGTTCAATTGTTTACTACTGTTAACAATGAAAATATACATATTTACTAAAAGGCTGGGGGGGCAATGCACCCTCATGCCCCCCTTAACTCTGCTCATGGCAATACCCCTCCAAAAAATGGAAAGATATTACCTATCCTTCAGTTGCCTTGTTAACCAATAATCTCTCTAGGTCTTATTTGTTCAAAAATACTTTTCCAAACAAAAATATTTAATTATCTATGGAAATTAATTGTTATTATTATTAATATTATATGAAGTGGCTAAAATAATACTCAGTTTTTTATTCATTTCAGATAACAGAATGTTCATTGATGTTACGGGCCCTTAAGCCCTTAAGTGTGTACAATGTGATCCTAGAAATCATTTCAGATGATGGACAAGTTTTGAGGAAAATCACCCGTCAGTTTACAACACTACCAGGTGCCTGTCTGTTTCAGTAAATAACAAATATAATGAACATGTAGGCAATTTTATTTTATGCAAAATTGATTCTTATTGGGTAGAGGAATAAGTTTTTATAATCATTGTGAGATGATTTATCTCAATTTAAAATAAGTTTATTCGTGTATCGGCTTTAACCATACATTGGAATCTCCTGAAAGCTCGCCTGGTCGATCGTTGGTCGAAGTTTGCGCACGGTGGCGCACAACACCATCAGTTTGGAAGTGATTACTGCAAGAAAAACTTAAGTGGTTGTCAAAAGAACAATGTTATCTCTTAATTTATCTTTATATCTTACTGTTGCAATGTTGTTGAAGTTAAAATATAAATTAATTATAGTGCAAATATGAATATCTTATATGTATACGTACTTCTTATATTTCAAAGTGAAGAGTCATTGGGAAAAAAGTGTCAAGTCACTTTTTTCTCATTTCCGGCTTGTGCTACATTCTGATGGCTGTTTGGGGAGGAGGGGTACTATTGCTCTGTCAGACCACACAACTGGTTTGTTGTTTTTTGGCTGTAATATCGTATTTTAAATTAGGCCCATCTGTGAAAAATGTGTTAAGTTTTTAATAAAAATGAAAGAACGTGTTAATTCAGTCAGTTGTCTTCCCCTTATTTGCCTTACTTAACACGTTTTTTACTTCTGCAAGAGAATAAGCATGTTTTTTTGGATAAAAAGTATACTAAAGCTAATAAAATATTTTTAGCTAAAAAATTCATTTTTGTATTGTCTCATTAATATTTTAAATTTTTACAAAATGTTTTCTCCACTCTTGTACCAAATTTCAATTTTTTACTACTTTTACTAGTTTTATTACACAAGATTTAAACATTTAAAACCCTATCCTGTAAAATTCATAAAAAGTGACTTAACAAGTTTTTCCCGTTGACTCTTCAAGTCTTGTCTTAAAGTAGGGCCCACAAAATAACAATTAAGAATAATAAATAATGCAATTAAAATTTATCACGTATTTGGTTGATTGAGTTGAGGGGGTTGGATTCCAGGTCCTGACACATCAACCTTGTGGCTTATTGTGTTGTTCCCTTTAGGCTAGATGGGTAAGCCAATTCCTGTACATTTAAACTACAGGAGGCTCAGGAACTTTTCCCCTATACTGGTGTCAAATACCTCACTCGGTTGTTCAAGACTGAAAAGGGCTCTTCTCCGTGCCCAAAATCTATCACAGTCTAGGATGATATGCTTAGCTGATGATCCACAGAGTGATGTGTCCGTGTCCAGTGATTAGAGCAATGATCCACCTGACCTGTCCTCTGCTTGACCTCACACAGCCAGTGAACAGCCAGCGAGTGTAGGAAGAGGATGGTCTGGGAGCAGCTTCTTACTAAATTCTTGCCCAGGGAACTTTTGCCATCAAATACATTGATGTTCCCTGGCCCAGTCATCAATTAATTTGTGGGTCGTTGCTTTGCTAATGCCACAAAATGTTTCCGGACCACAGAATGGCATCTTGGCTCCTGCTTTTGTCTGTATTCTTGTTTCCTCCAATGCCTACATGGCCTGAAACCCAACTGAGAAGCACGGAATTACGGTTAGAAAGCTTGCTGATTGCTTTGAAGCACTTCCACACGATTTTAGAATTGATCTCATTGGAGTCAAGTGCTTTGAGAGCAGCTTGAAAGTCCGAAAGGATCACAATTTGCTGGTCATGGTAGCATTTGACCAGCGCATGATTGGCACGCGCCAGTATGCCATAGATCTCTATCTGGAATATGGTACAAAATTGCTTCATACAGGTTTAGGGGAGTTGCTGTACACCCCATAACCTGCCCTTCCCTCCAAGAGAGAGCCATCTGTGTTCCAGATTAGACTCTTCCATTTCTGATATGACCCCTCAATAGTTTCCAACTCCTCCCTGGAGCGGAACTCCACTGAGAAGGGTTTTATAAACACAGTTTCCTCGCTCATGACATCTAGTGTCATATTGAGCGTTGGGTCTTGTGTAGTTAATTAAGTTTACAATGGAGCAATGACCAGTTCTAGACCGGCCCTCTCTCCAGAGATTGAGAGCCTTAAGCCGGAGGGTTTATTTCCGCACCTCAGTTTTGATGTGGATGTCAAGGGAAAGGAGCCCAAGTGCAACCTCGTGGGTTGCAGATGGGCTGCTTCAGAAAGCTCCGGTGGCTAGTAGGATGTCTAACCTTTGAAGGCTCTCCAGTTTATTAATGACCGTAACCTGGTTCGTTTTTGTCCACCAGACTAACGAGCCATAGGTAACCTGAAACCTCACTACTTCCTCATACAGCCATAATGCAATGTGGGACTTTACTCCCCAAATGGACCCTGCAAACCTTCTGGATGTCATAACCGCCCATTTGGCTTGTGCAGTACGTTGGCCAGGTGATCATTCCGTGCCATAATGTTTTAAAGGGAAACAAAGAAAGACTGATGGGGCAGAAGGATTTGGGAGCAGAGTAGTCTCTCTTCCCTCTTTTGGGGAAGAAGACCACTGTGCTCAAACGCCAGGACCGGGGGAATCCCCCGGTCTTACTTTCGCGTGCCTACTCTTAGGCGCCCCGGGCAGAGAGGCACGATTCCCGACGTAACCTTTGCGTCTGAGTCGTTTCTTCCGAGGATCTCTGGCTGGAGGGTATTAGAGGATTATACTGGCAGTGACCACCAGTATGTAGTTTGTGAGATACACCACACGCACTGTAGAGTATCCGCATCTCGAAGAACCACGCTGTTGGAATACCAACACATTGGACGTGGCCAAGTTCACCCAGGTCATTTCACGGGGAGCGCAGAAGAATCCTGGTGAGGCTGGTGCCGAGGCATTAGTAGCATCCACGATGGAGCTAATTGTCTTGGCCTGTGATCAGTCTATGCCGCGAAGGAGACTCCAACGCGATAAGAAACCCGTCTACTGGTGGGTTGAAGAGATTTCGGACATCAGAAGAACATGTCTTAGGGCCAAGCGAGCAGCCACTAGAGCAAGAATTCTCGCTGATAGAGTTCGTAAGTCGAAGGCCTATAAGGCTGTGAGAAAAGCTCTCCGACGGACCATCAACAGGAGCAAGGCAAACAGCTGGAGGAAACTTCGGGACGACATCGACTCCGATCCGTGGGGTTTGGGTTACAAAGTCGTGACCTACTTGATACTTGATACTTGATAAAATCTAGGGGAAAGATTGCACCGCGACCTATGAGATCTATTGTGCCCCCCAGACTAGTCTCTAGTTCTTGCCTAGAGAACCCCCTCTAGTCCTAATGCCTTAATAAAGTTTAGTATAACGAGGGGTTCTAACTTTGGAAAATCCTCCACCGCCACCTGGTGTGTTCCCAAGCTTCTGGCTCTCTTCTGACCTATCGCGTCACACTCAGCCAATAGGTGTCTAGGTGTTTCCTCCCCAGATTGGCAGAAGCGGCATTCACCCTCTTGGACAATGCCCATCTTGCTCAGATGACCCCTGAGCCTACAGTGTCCGGTTAGAAATCCCGTCAGTATCCTTAAATCGTTTTTCTTAAGCCTGATCATGGTCTCAGACCTTCTTATATTATGCACTCCAAGCATTTCCTTAGCCTGTCGGCATCCCGGATGAACGGTCCAGGCTTTCCCTCTGGCTTCCTTCTCTTCCCTCTAGCTAGGGAAATATCCGTCCGCCTGAACAGAGCCCCGCATGTCCAATGTAATGTACAGTGCTTGCTTGATCGAAAGGGTGTTCCCAACACCCTGGAAAAACGCCAGGCTTGTGCTTATCAGTAAGGGAAAAGGTGATCCAGAGCTGCCTCGTCCCACAGACCCCTGTTTATGTTGGTCACGGCTGGAAAATTGTTTGAAAAGTTGATTCGCTCCCGTCTAACTTCTGCCTTGGTAGCTGCTGGGGACCTGTCCCCTCGGCAATACGTTTCAGAAAGAGCCGATCAACAATCAACGCGATCACCGAAGTCCAGAGAGCCGTGGGGAGGGCCGAGAGCCACAAATATTTCTCCCGCCGAGTGGTGCTTCTTGTTACGCTTTATGCTTTCCATGCGCTTGAATGCTTTCCACTCGGCGAGGTGGGTCGATGTGTTGGATGCGCTTCGTAATACCTTTTTTATTCCATCATACCTGCCTGAGGCTCATAGAGAACTATCTCTGCTCTAGACACCTGAGTTACGATACCCGTGAAGGAGCGCGGACGTTGGAAGTCACGTCTGGTTCAATACATGGCCCGGATCTCTGAAACGTCGCTTACGACAGCCTTCTGAGATTCGAGATGCCAGAGGAGACCATCTTAGTTGGGTATGCCGATGACGTTGTGGCTCTTATCGCCGCACACAACGTTGAGCTGGCCCAACTAAATGTGAACCAGGTCATGCGCATGGTTAGCGCCTGGATGGCCGATCATGGTATTTCACTTGCTCTGAGGAAGACGGAAATCGTGATACTAACTAAAAAGAGGATTAACACCGTCGTCCTGTTGCGAGTATGGAGGGAAGTGGTCCAGACAACGTGTGATGCCAAGTACCTTGGAGTCATGGTGGACAACATTCTAAGCTGGAGAGACCAGATCTTCCGTATTGCAGACAAGGCTTCTAAGGTGGTCTCTTACCTTAGGAGGCTGATAGCCAATGTCAGGGGTCCTCGGTCGAGCAGAAGACGTCTCTTAATGTCCGCAGTCCAGTCCGTGCTTCTTTATGGGACAGAGGTCTGGGTAGACGCTCTCACCAAGGACATTTACCGGTTGCGACTTTCCCAGGTTCAGCTGCGCTCCGGGTGTGTTCTGCATATCGGACAGTGTCCGAGCCTGCCGTCCTGGTTGTCGCTGGAGTCATTCCTGTCAAACTTTTGCCAGGGGAGAGGAAGGCGATTTATCGGAGGCAAAGCGGGATCGACAAGGGTGCAACAAGGTCTGAAGAGCGCTCCAGAACCTTCCAGCAGTGGCAACACAGCTGGGAGCACGACACCCGAGGACGATGGACTGCACAACTCATAGAGCAGGTGGGTAGAACGGCGGCATGGCGAGGTGGATTACTTCCTCACTCAGTTTCTGACAGGCCACGGCTATTTCAAGTCGTACCTGTATCGGATGGACAAAACCGGTTCACCAGATTGCACTTACTGCCTGGGCGTTCCCGACGATGCGCAGCACACTTTTGTTGGCTGCCCACATTGGAAAAGGCCACACCTGGAGCCTGCACGAAAACTTTGTGTTTCCTCGGTGGACACGGTCTGCCACAAGATCATTGACGATGAGGGAAACTGGGATTGTTGTCACAGTTCGTTCGGGCCGTCCTTTTAGAGAAGGAAAAGCGATCTAAGCCGCGAAGAGACCCAGATCACCTAAAAAAATGCCTGGACATGGAGTGAGCCCCAAATTTAGGCCTAGCCTGTTGTAATGTGACAAACAATTCCAGGTTTTAGTGGGTAACCCCACTTCTTAAGGGAGTCCTACACTACAGGCTGGCCACCTGTGTGTATAAAGCATTTCTTCCACCTCTCCGTAAATAAAAGTATCCCTCTCTGCCAGACAGCCTGGAAAGTTGGGTCTCAAGGAGAAGATTGAGACTTTTAGTAGCTCCAGAGGTATATAGGCCTCCTGTAAGCCTTAGAGAGCCTAGAAGGCTCACAGGCTTGGAAGTCAAGACACGATGAAGTCAAGCTGCCTACGCTGAGTTTGTTTACATATGTAAACAATACAAATCAAAACATCTGTTTATAACCATTTGACAGTTGTTGATTGAGTTGTGTGAAAAATTATCAAATTAGTAAACAATTTGTAAAAACTAAAGAGAGAAATAACTGTGCGAAATAAAAACAGAGAAAAGAATTTCCAAAATCTTTCGTGTTTTGATAAAAACTTATTCATTGTATTGTTTGAAGCCAATGTAGCAAACCAATTGGTGTAAAATTAATTTCTCTTTTGCTTAAATCCTCATTCTGTTTTTAACACAATCAGTTGAACACAGGCTAATAATGTATGGATAAATAAACAGTATATGATCAGCTCAAACAATTGACGATGGGTAAAACACCTTAAACGACAGCCACACTTAGTAGACGTCGTGGCTCAGTGCTTGCACAGAGTTATCTCGTGCTTAAGGTAATGAGATTGATCTCCTGTCCGGGGTAAGCTACATAGAGCTTCAGAGTTTATGCAAGTTAGTAAAAAAATTGTTTATGCTCTATTAATTAAGGTGTTATAAATCAGTTTTATTTAAACTATATAAACTGTGTTTACATTCAGCAATAAATGTGTTTTAATTTTGCTAATTAATTCATATAATACATGTCTTATTCTATCCCAGCAAAGTTCAGTCCCCAGATACTGATTAATTAATTAACCAGTTGCTAAAAATTAGTTTAAAACGTAGATATTGCATTTTGTGATCATTAGCACAATTATTTTCCCCAGATAACGAGCCCTTAGCCCCTATTAATGCTATTCAGCTGCAAAATGTCTGGGCGAACTCACCCTTCTCCGCTTCTGCCGAACTCACCTGGGACATTCCCCCTGGTAACTATATACTTTGAAAATTGTTAATTGTTAATTGTTGTTGGTCTTTTAGCTTATGCTGCTGGATTTCTAAAACTATCCTTTAAAACTCTCCTCTTAGTCTGAGGATAGTCTTTAAAACTATCCTCAGTAGTACAATATTCTAAGTGCTAATTAATTGTTTAATAATAATGAAAAATTAAGTTAATTTTTTTTAGCGCCGCTTTGACTACCTATACCATTTGTTTACAACAGCTCCTTCTTATATGTGTACTTTTATATGCATTGTTAACAACATTCGTTGCTTGTTTATGTAATTATTAAATTGTAAGTAAAGTTATTAGCTAAATCATAACACTTTTTGATAGAAAGAAGCCTCAGAAGTGTAGAGTTGTAAACTATTAACTTAAATAAATGTAACAATTGTAAATTATCAGAAATTGTTCAATTTAATGATATTTCCTATGGGGGAGCATAATAGCCTAGGAGTAGAGCTCAGGACTTATGTGCCCAAGGTCCGAGTTCAAATCCCGCCAAACACCAGTGGCTTTTCACTAAGTGATCACAACCCACTAGGTCTAGCCTGAAGTAATGTGCAAAACAGTTCCGAGTGATGGCTTTGTTCAAAAAGTCCTGGGATGACAAGGGAGGACATAAAAAAAGAAAAACGATGTTTCCTATGAGGTATTCTGAACAAAATAATTTCTAATAGACTTTTAGAAAATTGGGAAAATACTTTCAGAGATTTTTAAAAATTTTTAATTTTTTAAATTGTTAATACTACTTCTTAGTTAGACATTTTTTGCAGTTTGAATCAAATAAATAGAAAAACACAACAATTTTCCAGGTTTGCCATGTCATTATGGACTGATTTTGTGGAGAAGTACTGCTTCCTCTCATGCCAACATGTCTCAAGTTAAATATGTAAGTGTAAATTATTGTTAAACAAAATTGAATTGTTAATTTACAGTGATTTTTCCTTCCTAAAATTGTGAACCCTCACTAAATAAAATACCGGTACCAATAAACCCATTTCCTCTTGGAGAGAATAAACATAATTTCCATGTGTTCTCAGCCAGACCCACTCGACCATGTCCAGTTTTCCAGTCTGGAGTTCGGCACAAGTTACAAGTTTGGAGTTCGAGCGATGCCTGGACCAAACACAGAGTGGGAGAGCCAAGTTACTTGGTTCTTGTTTGATGTTCCATCTTGTCTCGATTTCTTTCCTGGCAATTTGTCAGTGTGCAGTGAGTCCCTTATTGCTATACCTAGTTTGCTTCAAAGAGGTTCTATCTAAATGAAATTAATCCATTGTGGAGTTAAATATGTTTTATACAAATTATGTATGTATAATATAAGCTTCTCACACAAGAGATCGTGACAAATAATGATATGGCGGTTTTAATAAATAATTCCAAAATAGACAGAATCTAAAACATTTTTAGGAACTATGTTAAAAATTTGACATTTGAAATGCATGTAGATGGAAACTAAAAAATTTTTGTAAAACTAAAATGTACAATTTTTTAAAACTAAAAACAAACCAGTCCAATTTAGAAACAGCTCTAACCTCAAAATTTGTCATCACACCACATTAAAAAAAATACTTTTAATCCTAGAAGTGGTAAAGTCGTAATTCACAACGCATTTACAAATTGAATAAAAAGTGGCAGGTGGCAAGCAACCGAATTTGCTCATGAAGTGCACTAGACTGCAACCGGGCACGTCTTGTAACCAAGTAAGCGCTTTCTACTCCTATGCATTTGTGGCTGAACCGGCTAAATCGCTGCACTGACATTCTAGCCATTCAGAAGTGCTAGGGTTTGAATCCCGACCATGAGCAAACCCAATTTGGCTTGCAAATATGTGGTATAGTGGAGTGGGGGGCCCACCTTAAATAAACGGTGGCCAGCTTGGGTGGAAGTTGACGGAATTTGTAGCCTTAATTGGGAGTGCAGTGGACACCTATTTTGCTATAAGTGGTTGTAAGGGAGGGCATGTTTTATGCTTTTGTTTTATTTAAACTGAATATTTCAAGAAGATATTAGTATTTTTTTATGTTACAGTTAAAAATAAAAAGCTTGCCACTTCTAGGGTTAACATACAATGAAAAAAAACTTGTAATAAATTACCTGCCACAGTAAAAAAAAAAACAACATCGCAATTTCCAAGATTAAAATTAAGAACCTGAAAGAGGCCCTCTACAAAATAAAGACTTCCAAAAATAAAATTTAGCAAAAAATGTATGCTATGCAATTATTCTAAAAGTGTAAGTGAAATCAATATATATATATATATATATATTGCCGGACGGCCGGACGGTGTTATCCACACACCTGCCATGCCCAAACTCGATGATGGCTGGACTTTAGTTAAAAAGAAAAAAAGAGCAGGGAAGTTAAAAGTCAAAAATGTAATTACAACCTGCCCAAGTAATGTTATTGTAAATGCTTCTGGATCTTGGCGTGAATGTCATGAGGAAAAACGTTCCACTCAGTCTAAGAATTCAAACAAGAAGTTATGTAAAAATGCTAGAGAAAGGAAAAGGGCAAGTATTACTGTGTGTGGCTCTTGTAAAACACTTTCAAAGCAAGGTAGTTGTAGTACAATGGTTAATAAGTCTGTAGTTAAAAATAAAAATGATCATGCCCCGATTCTGGACGATGAAAGAAAAGTCGGAGTAAACACAACAGTAGATTATTTGTTGATTGGCGATTCATTGTTGCGCTTTGCTGGTAAACCGTGTGAAAAAAATGGGTGTTCTGTTAGTGTCAATCCTGGTGCCAAGATACAGGATATAAAGTTAAAAATCAAGTCTCTTTCAAAACAAAGTCCCCGAGTTATTCAATTTCATGTTGGTACCAATAACTTGCCGACTGGTTACAGGGGTGGTCCTGGGTATAATGGCGGGCACGGCAAGCGCGAGGCTCTCCATAGTATGGCCGACCTTCTCTATACCACGCGGACCCTCTTTCCGCATTGAGCTCTCCACTCATTTAATGAGCAAATTGAATTGATGTGTGGCAATTTCGGTGCCACCTTTATAGATGCCGGGTCATTGATGCGAAGGTATCACCTAGGACGAGATGGTCGACACCTCAATCGAAGCGGAGTCTCTATTTTTGGAGAAAAACTGCTTAATACTTTCAGGAACTATATTGCATTTGAGGCGGCTCCTGTAGCAACATCCCCCTTCCTGAGCTCCCCTGTTGGGGTGGAGCTGGTGCCTCCTACTTCTTCTGAGTGTATGGGAGACATAGAGTCTTCACTGAGAACTGGTAGGGGGGTCAGTCCGTGTGCCACAAAAAACGGCCACCTCGGATTGGCTCAGCCCTCAGGATAGGCCATCTAAACATTAACTCACTGTCGACGGGGTTTGAGGAGATGGCCTCGGTGGTTTTGGATCTGAACCTTGATATTTTTGGCGTAACTGAAACCTGGTTAACCGAGTATGTGAGCAGTGATGAAGTTAAGTTACCTGGATATTTCTTGATCAGAAATGATAGATGTGAAATGATAGATGATAGAATGGAATAGTCAAGAGAGGAGGTGGAGTTGCTTTGTATGTGAAAAATGAGCTGAATTTCACTCCTAAGACAATTGAAGTACAAAAGGGTCTTGAGTGCATTTGTGGTATAGTTGGTGTTAGGGGAGACAAGTTTTGTATTTGTGTGGTGTACAGGCCTGGCGATGTTTCATACACTTGTTTTGAACCATTTTTTTCCTCAGTATTTTATGACATGTGTGAGTATACTGAGAAGATTGTTGTTATGGGAGATTTTAATGTTAATCTTTTAGATATTACTCAGCCAGATTGTCGCTTCCTCATAAACCAATACGATGCCCATGGTCTGACACAGTTGGTAAAGGATCCCACGAGAGTCACTGCGACCTCCTCTACACTAATCGATCACATGTTAATCAACAAACATGTTGACTCCACAGGATGTGACGCTATTGACATGTCTTCCATTTACGACAGTCGAGGAATCAGAGTTTCAGATCACAAGTTGACGTTCTGCGATATAATTGTTAAAGAAAAAATGAGACTAAAACAAGTAAAATACATTACTTATAGAGATTTCTCAAGATTAAATGTGGAGGACATGATTGGTTGTGCTTCTAGTGTTCAGTGGAATACCGTTAAAAACATGGTCGATGTAAATGAAATGGCGAGATTTATAACCTCATCACTAACGGAAATATTTGATCAGTGTGCACCATTAGTAAGAAAAAGAGTCACGAGGAAAAATGCTCCTTGGAGAAATCAATTCATAACTATGCTCACTCATAGGAAAAATTGTTTGAAGAAAAAACTTTTAGTTGATAGAAGTGATGTTTATAGGGAACAATATTGTAAAACGAGAAATGTTCTGAATAGTGCAATTAGGAAAGCTAAGCAGAGTTATTTTCAAAAAGAACTTACAGGTTGCAAAAGCTCTAAACAATTTTGGGCGAAAATTAAGAAAAGTGGAGTAATTCAAGGTAAAGATTATGACATTCCGCAATTCCTCAAAAAACCTGATGAAATAAACTCACACTTTGCAACGATGGGTACAGGTTGTGAAGCAAAACCTGAGTGCATTGAGTTTTATCTAGAAAATTACTCTGAACACGTTCAACATGAGTTCTCATTTAACGCTGTGAGTGAAAGAGAGGTAAAAACTGCGATTAACATGATTACCACAGGTGCAGTTGGTACAGATGGTATATCAATAAACATGATTAAAATGGTGGGTCCTTACTGTGCTGGGGCCATCACCCATCTCCTTAATGCTTCTTTAGCTGCTGGGATGTTTCCTGAGGATTGGAAAGAGGCAATTGTTATTCCTCTTCCAAAGATCAAAACCCCTTTGTCTGTGTCTGATTTCCGTCCCATCTCTATTTTACCTGTCCTGTCCAAGGTCCTGGAGAAAATTGTGGTATCACAGTTGGTTGATTTCTTGGAGTCTGAGTCAATACTTCCATCAATGCAGTCTGGTTTTCGAAGGGGCTTTAGTACGGCATCGGCTCTGTTACTACTTTGTGATGATATCTTCAAAGCTCGAGCTGAGAGGAAAAATACTACCCTTGCAATGTTGGACTTTTCTCAGGCTTTCGATTCCATTGATCACCGTCTGTTGTTAGCTATGATGAAATTTTATAAATTTGACCAACTTGTAATTTTGTGGTTTCAATCCTATCTGGATGGAAGGAGCCAGCGATCCAAGGTTGGCTCAAAGTTTTCTGCCCCTCTAATGAGGTTACTGGGAGTTCCACAAGGAAGCTGTCTTGGGCCTGTTTTGTTTACCTTGTTTGCTGCTACGATGGGGGGAGATCTTCAGCATTGTCGTCTGTATTCTTATGCTGACGATGCCCAACTCGCTCTTCAATACAGCATTAGCGAGGCTGACCTTGCCGTATCTAATCTCAATTCAGATCTAGACACAATTAATGTTTGGTCTGTAAATCACGGCATCAGGCTGAATAAAAGTAAGTGCTCAGTTCTAACTTTTCCATCTGGTAAGGCACGACCATATCAGTCCTTATCTGGGGTGTGTCTCGACGGTGTTTTTCTGCAGGAATGCAGCTCCCCGAAACTCCTTGGGCTTATGCTTGATGCCAGTCTCTCATTCTCTGAACACGTTAGCTATGCTTGTCAGAAGGCTGTCACTCACCTTAGAATATTATATAGGCATCGCAACCTGTTTTCATCCTCCACTAAGCTTCGTCTTGTTCAGGCTTTGATACTCTCTGTGTTTGAGTATTGTCTCCCGGTGTATGGAAATGTCATATCACTTGGGGATATGAAACGAATGCAGAGGGTGCAGAACATGTGTATCAGGTATGTTTGTGGACTGAGAAAATTCGACCATATTTCTCTTGAGAGGAAATCTCTTGGCTTACTGCCAATCAATGAATTATGTTTTCTCCGCACTTCATGCCTCGTTCAAAATGTCCTGACTGAGGGGAAACCTCAATATCTGAAAGAGAGGCTCAGGCCCCGTTCCGAACTTAGATCTAGGAGTACCAGGCAGGACGACATGATGGAGGTGCCTCGTGTGCGCTCTGAGTCTGACCGGAGAGGATTTTCCTATTTCGCGCCAAAAATTTTAAATTCATTGGGGTCCAGTATCGGGCATGATAGAATGTCAAAAAACAAATTTAAAAAACATGTACGTGAAAGATTGCTGAGCGGTGTTTTAAGACCTAATATAGGACCAATAGAATAGAATTTAACCTTGTAATGTACAGTGTTTTATATTATTAAGTACGGTAGTTATAAGCCTTTCTGTAAATTTTCTTGTTTTTATAATTTTGTGAATTTTGTATGACACGAGTTGTTTTGAAAACCATTATATTGTATGATGAAAACCGCTCTAAATAAAAGACAATTTATTATTATTATATATATATATATATATATATATATATATGATATATATATATAGATTTTTAGATAGGTGTTTAGATTTTTTAATATCTTGGTAACCGTTGGAGATAGAGAAAAACTTTAAGGAACTAAATTGTGTAGTTTTTTAAGCTGATTTTAACGGTGAAAGATAAAATCTAAAATTTTTTAAAATTACATATGAAAAATGCAAAAAAAACCCAATTTTTTTGTACAAAACCCCCCCAAACTACCCGTTCCCATTGACCGATATGTCTCGATTACAAACTCGTCCGAGCAAATGTAGGAATACACGTCTCTACTGAATTTGGTCCTGATCGGATCATTTTTACGAGAGTTATCGTGTTCACAGACACACACACACACACATATATATACCGTATATATATATATATATAAATTTTAACGACTATTGTTTTTGGTCTCTGTGCACCTAAAGAAGAAAAAATAACATGGTCCCAGGCTTAAGCTCGCCATGAGACCTACGGTAATAGCTTCTTCCCTATGGGAAATTCGCTAAAAGCAAGATTTAAGTGTATATTGTACTTATATTAAATGCAAATGTATATGACACAATATTGTTAAAGAAATAAATAGTAATGATTATTTATAATTACTGGTACTATATACATTCAAATCACTAATTTTGCATGAAAATGAATCTTTAGTTAAAATTATAAAAATGCATATTATAAGCTTTGACCCGGTTAATGTGAAACTAATTGAGTTATATTATACTGTAAAACCAAAATTGAACTGAAATTAAATATTTTTAGAATATGAAAAAAATGTTTCAAATTTTAATAAAAGGACTCAAATTTAATCTTAATTTGATATTTACTCTTATTAAAAGTCAAAGTAAGCTTCCCAAATCACTTTAGAACCTACAAAACCTACGGGGTTGGTTGCTGAAGACCAGCTGACAGACGATGGGAGATGCAAGCTGCACTTGGCGTGGGAATGTCCGACTGATGTCCCTGATCGCTACAACCTTACCATCAACCAGTATGATATCAAGACCACAGAGTTCCGCTTGGACATGTTCAACATTAGTGGGGTAGGCTTATGTATCTTAGATTAGATTAGATTAGATTTTTTGAAATGGCGACCATACTACAGGTAGGTATTTGAAGCCAAATATGAATGAGAGTTGAATGTAAGATGATTGTGGCGCGATCTTGTAGTCTTGTTACTGATTAAGGCTGACATGTTCCTTAGACAGGACTGTTAATTAATAGCCCAACAGCCGATGGCAATCAATGGTTTATGGCATAAATGGCTAAAGGAATATTTGAGCTTTAAACATATAACCACATATTATTGTGTATTGTAATAAAAAAACAAAATTTTTCATGCCTCTCTTGCAAAAATTAGTCAAATATAGAATAATTTTTTATGCTTAGTATAATCATAATAATCATATAGCTTTCATAAGAATCATGCCTACTGGTCATATAATTTGTTGTGTGTTTCAGTGATGAATATTCAAATTATTTAAGAAAGATTCAACATATCACATATAGGTGAAATTAACTCTTGAAAAAATGATTGGGTGAGGTTATTGGTAATGAGTCACTACCCTCATGTCAGCTTTTTCAGTAATAGAAATCAAGTCAATAAAAGTTTGAATCTCCTGTGTATAACTTCAATTTAGTGAAGATACTTTTACGATCTACAGCAAAACAAATTAGCATGCATACCGATCTTTACTTTCCTTACTATGTACAGTAGCAGTGGTATGGTGAAAGATTTTCCTGTGTGGGAATATTAAATAAATTTAATTGTCAAATTATAAAGAAATTCGTCAACCAGCAATGGGGGAGGTGGTGCCAAACAACCGACCGGACGCTGGGCTACCGGGCGGTTTACCGCCTTTAGCAGAGTGAACTCCTGAATCACAGTCCGCATTGTCCTGTGAATAGTACAAAGCGCAAGCAAGGTTATTTATTTAAATCAGTTTATAATGCAAATTCATATTTGTATTAAATATCAGTCAAGTTAACAAATGTTCCTTATATACAAATTATTTTACAATATACAAAAATTATTTCATTTAAATCAGTAGGGCCTTCTATTCATCTATGAATTTTAAAATTTTTTATTTTGGAAAACCAGTGTGGGAGCCGTTTCTGTTTAACTCTCAAAACTGATTTCTACTATACTCTGGCTTGCTTGTTTGATTGTGTTTTTCACTCTTCTGTTTTCTATTCTACACTGTGTGTATGGTTGTAGAACTCTTCAGAGGTTATTGTTCCTGGATTAGACCAACTCTCCGATGTGTTGCTGGTGCTCTATGCTGAATCTCCGGCAGGGGCCAGTGACAGTGTTAAACTCCATCTGACAGACATTTGCAACTACCAGTATACTGGTAATCTTAAAATTAAGCACTAATTCCTAGTTCAAACTTTATTTTTACAAATAACCTTTTGAAGACTATAGCAGCACAGAGGACATAAAACACAATGTTAGTTTGTTAGATGTTTTCTGACTTAGTGTTGAGAAGAAAGATACTTATTATTATGACTAAATATTTATCTGAAACCAAAATGAGTAAAAAAGTAAAACAAATAAATAAATGGAAAAACAAATTCTCAGCTCAATTAGTTTAAAATGAGATAATATAGATTAAATTAGAAAAAGTGTCTATAGTTAGTTAAATTCTATTTAAGTAAAGATAAAAATTTAATATACATTAGAATGATTATAAAATAAGTTTAAATTAATTCATAATGATCAATGTAAACAAACTAAAATATTTATTTTAATTAATAAATATTAATATGTAGCTGGTTAAAATTTGAATTTCATCACAATATTTCTAATTGTAAGCTGATGTCTTTTTTATTGCTTGAGAGTAAATTTTGTATTTCCTCCTTTGAAAACTTTATAACTAACATTTAAAATTTTTCTAAATGTTTTTATATATTTTTTATGTATTTTTTCAAACGTAATATCTTATACTTACTTTAAATATTCAAGTCATAATCGTTACTAGGTGTCTTTAATAGAGTGAACATGTTATTGGTATTTCTCCATCTTAAAAATTATGCTTACAATCATTGTTTATTGATCCAGAATAATAATGTTGAAAAAAATCCAATTGTAAACCTTCAGTACTTTTTTGAAACAATCATTGAGAGTGTTTACAGCTTTAAATCTATCTCGATTGGAGTGTGTTTCTGAGCACACCGTTGTGCAAGGTTTTAGTTTTAGGATCTTAGCCAATGATAATTTATTGGCAAAGAGGAACTGTTTTGCAATCAAACCTTACAAGTTTTAACAAAACCTTTCTAAATTCAATGCTTATTTATCATGATGTTGATATATGAAGGCCAATTTAATTAGGCGACCTCATTAAAAGTTATAGCTTTAAATCTATCTCCAAGCTTGAAATTGATGGAAATAAACAGCCAGACATAAAACTGTAGCAATAGACATTATACATACGGAATTAGATGTTATTGAAATAGCCACAGAATAAATGACTTCAGAATAGAGAGAGTACCAGTACTTTATCCAACGTCATTATGAAATTAAAGCTTAGAGAATGAAATCTTATGGGATAATAATGTTGATGAAGAAAAATCAAGGGTAGCTTTGTCAAGTCAATCTATTACGGAAAAGATATTTTGTATTAATGAGCAGGCATAATCAATATGAATTATTTCTCAATTCTTTGCATAAAGTTTACGTTATGGTTTATTTGTAATATATTATGTTTCAGTAAGCCAACATTATTTGTATCGTTTCTTGTCAAGAATATTAAAATTTTATTAACGATACCTATTTCAGTAGAAGCTCTCTTAACCAATTGGGGATCAACCACCTGTCAGATTAACCGACTACTTCCCACAAATTAAGTAACATCCACTGCAGCAGCCGAAGTTGCGATAACGATTCAAAAAAAACTTTCATGTTAAAATAGGTCAATTATATGTTTCCCTAGAAATTCTGATTCTGATGAGGAATATAGACACACATTACAGTTACCTGTACTGTATATTGAACAGCAACAAACGTCTACAGCTGTTGACATCATTTTTATAATAAAGTAGAAACTATGCTTTTAACCTGTTGAGGGGTATGCCCATCATGTAACATGGCTAATATCAGGGCTACGTAGAGTAGGTGTATTGCCATAAAGAGTACCCCCGGGAGTAAGAAAAAAAATTATGGATTTCTTTAAATATATTTGACTAGTGTTACCCGTCGCTCCTTGTAGCGATGTACAAAACAGATTTATTAGGTTTAGATTCGTTGAAACATTAAAACATGAAAAATTAAGACAGACTATTTATCATCTTACACTAAAGTGATAATCAAATCAAATCAAATCAAAATCAACTTTATTCATCAATTTGTACAATTACAATTTCTCATAACAATACAAATGTGGAATGGTGTCAACATTTTCTTTTTTTTTACTACGCTAAAGTATTTTATAGTTCCTCAAATCTATATAAGGATTTTTTAGTAAGGTAAAGTTTTATTTTTTTTCTAAATAAGGTGTCATTTGTTACTTTTAATAAATCTATTGGAATTTTATTTAAAAATTGAATATGAGTGTTTCTTTTTATAGAATTCTAATGAATGTTGTGGGATTAACAATTGATTTTTATTATGTGTGTTGTAGTTGTGGTGAAAGCCTACTGTTTGTAACCACCATTCTGTCTAGCCAAAATAATTGTTTCAAAAACATACAAACCGTAAATTGTCAAAATACCAAGTTCCGAGAAAAATGGCTTTGCCGATTGTTTGCTATCAAGATTCATTATTGTCCTGATAGCTTTTTTTTGAAGCTGAAGGATACTATTAAGGTTGAAATTGCTGGTCACCCCGTAAAGTGCACCATCAAAAGATATGTGGGAGTGAATGTGGCCAAATAAATTGATTTTAATGTCTCAATCGAACAAAATCTTGACATTAATTTTAACACAAATAGGCCTGAAGAGATTTTCTTTCTTAATTGCAGAACGTGATTATCAAAACATAGATTTTCATCCAAAGTTATTCCTAGAAATTTTATTTTGCCCATTTGAAAAATTGTAGAGTTGTCAACTTTGATATCAGGTTTTATTTTATTTTGACTTTGTTTTGTTTGAAAACACATTACTTTAGTTTTTTCATGATTTAATAATAAATTTTTGCCACTTAAGTAATTATTTATCAAGTTAAGATTATTTATTGAAGCAATCTCGATATCAGTTTTTGATTGACCTGTTACTATCAGGTTTGAGTCATCTGCATAAAGACATAGTCTGCTCTGACTACTTGTTAATACTGAAGGTAAGCCTCTCAGGTAACAAAGGAAGAGAATTGGTCCCAGGATAGAACCTTGTGGTACACCATGCCGAATTGCTTGTAGAGATGATTTAGAGTGTGTAATTTGATTATATTTTATGTGCTCTAAGTCTACATACTGTTTTCTATTGTTTAAGTAAGATGAAAACCATTTTAATGTTATACTAGAAATTCCAATTTTGTCTAATGATTTTAAAAGTGTATCATGGGAAACGCTGTCAAAAGCTTTAGATAGGTCCATAAATATGCCCACTGCCTGCTCTCCTTTATCAACAGCATCTATAACAGCATCCAACAAATCTATTCCTGCAGTTACAACAGACTTCCCCCTCCTAAAGCCGTGCTGTTCTTTATCAAATAAGTTATTAGCCTCTAGGAAGTCAACCAGTTGTAAATACATTACACGTTCAAAGATTTTTGATATTGTTGGAGTGATTGAGATAGGTTGGTAATTTGCAGGATCAGTTCTATTTCCCTTTTTATAAACAGTGATAATTTCGAGATTTTTAATTTGTTAGGAAAAATTCCAGATACAAATGAAGAATTAATAACATGAGCTAAAGGCTTAATTAGATACATTCTTACATGCTTAATTACTGGCATTGGGATTTCATCAAACCCTACTGAGTATTTATTTTTGGAAGACATAATGATCTTCTCTAATTTGGCTTCGGTTATTGGATTTGGACGAAATTTTTTTCCCTGAAAATCATCTAATGAAAGTACTGGTGTGCATGGTGGCAGCTTACATATGACTTCTTCATCAACTACATTGAAAAAATAGTTATTAAAAACCTGACAAACACTTTCAGGTTCAAAATATTCATGACCCTCCCAAACCAATCTAACCTCAGAACCTCAGGGTTGAGAATCAGACAGACTAGTTTGAGGGTCAGACTTATTACAGAAAAAATGAGATTCTATGTATTTAGAACTGATTGGGTTTGACTTAAGTTTTTTGTTTGGTCCTTGTGTACATTAGCATAACTTATTGTTACATCTGTTTCTTATGGGTCTGGGATGGTCATTGAATTATTCCTCTGGTTGGACTCAAGCACTTCTCTTGGTTCTTGAACTGGTACTGGTAAATGGGATAAGAAGCCAGATTTCTTTATATTTTGCTGTAAACTTGAGAGATTACTAACGGACACTCTACCATCACTAGCACATTCACTCGTAGTGGTGAAGACGTCAGCCAGTGGCACCAAGTGCGATGGTGCAGGAGCAGTAGCGGCAACATCCGCCGATGTAACACAAGTGGCCTGGGACGTCACGGATCCAAAACAAGTAGCAAATTAATCATTTTTAATTTGGCCAACAAATATACATTTCATTTTTAATCATAAAACATAGTCCTCAAAATCTGTATTGAGAAAATTTTTACTCACACATTACAGTTAGCACTTGATAATCCGACACTTGACAGTCCGACACACTCGGTAGTCCGACGCCGCACCAAATGAGTCATCGCCGCGACGGGCGTCTGTACATTACAGATATTTTATTCGTGTTGTGACAGGAGTCTTGCGTCTTCCGTTCCGTTAGTTCCTTACCTTGTTCAGTATCAATTAGTGCGTAGTAAAGAGCATTACTTACTTTGTTATTGACAGTATTCAATTCAGAATTTAAGTGCAAAGTGTTAGTTCAGGTAGACCTTATTGAATTTAGAATGTAGGTTATGTTTCACGTTATGCCTATACGTTATAACTGTTTTATAGGTATGTTATGTGTCTGCGTTATGTGTTTGTTATATTTATAGATAAATGTCATACAGTATTTTGTATTCATTAAGTAGTTTTCTGTAAAAAAAGACTTTGTAAATTGTTTATTTTAACCATTAAGGTAGGTACTTAATAATGAACATCAGTATACTTTTCTTAATTCTACAGTTAGGATTGTGTAAGAAATATAAGTTTTTAGTAATCCAACGTTTCTGGTAATCCGACACACTCCCGGCCCCATAAGTGTCGGATTATCAAGTGCCAACTGTAATTATACACCATTAAGTAGGCCTACTTACTATTTACTATTTAATGCTTGCTTCTTTGACTTGCTCAATGGTTCAAATAAAAACAGCTGCTGCTTATACCTTAAGACAACTTATGTTGGAATTCAAAACAAAATTATTTCTCCATAAGATTAACATGGGAAGACATATAGGGTAGAGATTTATGGGAAAATCGTCACAAAAACTATTAGACTTTCCTATTTTAGACCTAAAGAACCAGTATACCATTTCAGTCTCCTAAGTAATTGGGAAGTGGGAAAATTAGTGATGTGTGAGTTACTGAGGGCTTTGGTGTTTTTATATACAGATTACTACAATAAATGGATAAAAGAGTATTATAAAAACACATTTTGACATTTTTAATATTATTTAAATCTCTTAGAACGTGTTTTAGGTGTGATATATTTCAAAACAATGATGCTGGTATAGCAGTAATCACCCATTAGTGGTCATAACAAAGGAGTCAATAAACGGCAACAAAAATCACTAGGATAACCTAACAGATAGAAGATCAGTTGAACATTAAGTAGCGCACACACCGTTATATTGGCGCTAAGCCAATTCTCGAGAAACACCGACGATACCAACGTGATAAACATAATTTATCGTGCCTAGTAAATTACGCATCAGTTCTAAATTATTCATTTTTATATGGTATTATTTTACTTAAATGTTTTAAAGTGTAATAAACCATTATAAATTTATAGTTTATTAGTAATATTTTAAGAAATATCAATTATCCGTAATCCCGTCATATGACATGGATCCTCAGGGAGGAACAAACGTCACATGACGGGCGTACTCAAATTGGTCCATTTGTCGTCCCTCCTCAACAGGTTAATCCGCCATCGGTCCTGCTCATCTGGCCAACGCGATCGGTCACGCGTATAGCTAGCTGGCATCTAACGCCGTGTTTCCCTTCGATTTAATATTTTTTATGAGCTTAGGCATATTATTACTACTGTACATTTAAAATTATATACTGGGGGTCCCACGAAGAGGTTGGTGTGACGGACGCTTGGATTGCGCTACGGACCTGAGACTCAACAGCCCTACCATTACACATTTGCAAAAGAAATACTCCCAAGTATCTATATATAATTCTAACACATTAGATATTAAAGAAATAGTACGGTGCCTTTTTGTTAAAATAGTTTTATTTGCATAAGTGTTACGGGTTACAAAATAATTACTGAATTGTTAACGTTTTACTGAATTACAAATTTATTAAAAATTTTGAATTTTGAAAATTTAGAAATTATGAATTACTGAATTGTTTACTTACGATGTTACTAAGCACTAAACAACGTTAAGGAACTTAAGATATAAGTAATTCATAACTAAATAAAATCTATTTGATCCATAAACCTTATTCAAACTGATGTCCATCGATCGTAATGCACTGATAGCAACGAAATAGAAAACAGTCATACGCTTTACGGAACAACTCTTAAGGTATCAACAACAGTTTGTATTTACTCTTTTAATATATATGAATATATGGATTTCTTTAAAATATACAGGGTTCTCTAAAATATACATTAAAGTCGGGGACAAACTTCGTGGGGTGATAGTCAAAAGAAACAAAAAACATATGTCGAAAAATCCTTCTTTTAGCCGCTAGCCGACAAGCGAGAAATGCACTTCTTAAGTTAGCTTACAAAGCCCATGTGCCACCGCGGTGCGGGCTGGCGAAAAAGCGGCTGGCACAATTAATTAATTCTTAGGCAGAATATTGCCTGCCTGATTTCCTGATTTGGAATAATTCGGATATATATATATATATATATATATATATATGTGTGTGTGTATACAATATGATTTTTGGTAATTTATTAAATGAGAAATATTTTGGTAGGAATTGATTATGGAGATAAATGAATATTATTTTACATAATAGTAGTGGTTTTCTTGATGAAGGGTAATTAAATGGTTATTCTGAACACAAATATAATATGAATTAATTATGATAGAAGGAATAATATTATGGTATTTTAAAAAACTTAATATTAAATAATGAATGGTTACATGAAATACTACAATTATCTCCCCAGAAAGCTGGATAGTATAAAATAAAAGACATATTTCGACTAAGTATGAAATGAAAACATGAATTATTTAGTATGAATTGTATTAAAGCTATGTATGGGTCTCATTAAATGATTGATGTTATTGATGATGGTGATATACTTCTTAATCTAAGGTTACAAAAACATAGGAACAGGGTACAAACATGGAGAAATAGTAAATGAGGGATTTGGACAGTTCATGGCCTGGCAAGGGGAGGGGATTCAAGGGAATTATTATTTTCTTTGGGATATGAATTAATTTACACACACAACAGTTGTTCATTTTCTTTCTTTTATACATATTCATCACAAGGTTATTTCTTTGAGAAATGGTGTAAAATGGTTACGCACACACGATTAAGGTTTCCTCACTTAAGGATGAATCACACTAAATGATGATAATAACATTTATTGATGATTATTTATTTACATTGCTAGAGTTTATGTTGTCAGGGACTTCTTCACTATTAGTTGGTCCTCTTCTATGATTGGTTCTTGATATCTTTTTAAGGCAGATATGTGATATTTTCCCTAAAGGATGTCTTAATTTCCCAAGAATCTTATTTACACAACGGTTACATTCAAAAATCTGGTGTAATAATTTCGTTTCCTTTTCGGGCGTCAAGACATAATCTTATCTCCCCCATTTTCTTGATGTCTGGGGTTATTGAGTTAGCAAAAGTACTGTTACTCCCCTCAATTACTCCTAAGGATTCCATTTGATTAATTTCATGTTGTACTTATCTTGATACTGTTGTGGTAACTGGATACTTATTACTTTTGAAATATTCTGGTTTATCTCTTGTAACTCATGAAAATATTTATTGCATATACCAGGTTTTTCAGAGAAAGCGATTTTTTGCAGTTTTATTTAGACGTGCATAAAACACCACAAACTTATATAATGTCATATATTCCTTTAACCCTAGAAGTGGCAAGCTTTTTACTTTTAACTGTAACATTAAAATAATTACTAATATCTTCTTGAAATATTAAGTATAAAAAAAAGCATAAATCATACCCCCCCCCTTATAACCACTAACCAGAAAAGCAAAACAGGTGTCCACTGCAATCCCAATCAAGCCTACAAATTCCGTCAACTTCCACCCAAGCCGGCCACCGTTTATTTAAGGTGGGCCCCCCACTCTGCTATATCACACATTTGCAAGCCAAATTGGGATTGCTCATGGTCGGGATTCGAATCCTAGCACTTCCGAATGGCTAGAATGTTAAGCTTGTCAGCGCAGCGCGTTATCCGGTTCAGCCACTCAGTGCATAGGAGTAGAAAGCGCTTACTTGGTTATAAGACATGCCCGGTGGCAGTCTAGTGCACTACAAGGGCAGGTTCGATTGCTTTCCCCCAGAGGGCAACATGGTCACGTAGGGGCTAGTGTCTAAATTGACTCCAGATAACTTTAAAAAATTTATTTATTTTTTTTTCTTATAAAATATAATTTAATTTTTTGTTTTATTCAAACACTTCTAGGATACCAAATACTGGGTGTCCCATGAAGAGGTCCCTATTTTTGACTTGGTGTGACGGACGTATCAATCACGCGACGGACCTGGGAATCAAAAGTCCTACCATACACATGTGTAAAAGAAATACCCCGAGTATCAGTTAATTCTGACACATTAGGAAAAAATGGCGGGATATTAAATAAATAGTACCTTTTTGTTGAAGTAGTTTTATTTGCTTAAGTGTTACAACATAACACATATCCCGACAAACAATATCTGGAGATGTTTTTTTCCAACAGGATGGAGCTCTTCCGCATTATGCTAATGTGGCCAAAGCAGTTTTATTACATATTACATCTTATTTAAAAAGGAATTTAAATAACTCTGAAGAAATATTGGGTGATTGACAGCTACATGCCTCAACATTTATGGTAGAAAATATGTAATTAATTTTCCACCTTTTAAATTTTTAAACTGCTTGTGCTTAAATAATATATGGAATAGCTATTCCATATATTATTTGGTTTAACCGATCTTTAACATTATCTGACCATGGTCCGGTCCCGCATGGGTCGGTTAAGAGAGCTTCTACTGCCACCTTATTAATGATTATTTATGCTTATTTATGATTTGCAGGATTTTGGCATTACAATGTAAAAGAAGGTGTTTTCTCATCTCGAACTGCTGGATTATTATCAGTATTTTGCTTTCTTCTAATACTGTGTGCAGTATTACTATTTGTTTTTAAACAGAAGACACAGATGAGACATGAGAGAAGTGAATATTTTAAGGTGAGAACATAATTCAATACTCAAAATATAGAGTATGAAACTGTAAATTTGTAACTTGCGTTGTGTCAAATAAAATAAATGATATTCAAATTCAAGGTTATTCTTTGGTAATTCAACTGATAAGGCTGCCCAATAAGAGGACCCACACATCTTTTTTTCTTTCAATGAGGATGTAAAAAGAAGAGATAATTCCCGAAATCAATTTAGATTAATAGACACACTAAACTGCAATGATATACCTAATGTAATTTTCAAGTCTTTGCATCGCACCAAACAATCAATTATTTTTTATGTATTTAAATTTTGGAAAATATGATGAAATTTCTTCCCACCCCCAAAAGAAGGTAGTGTGTTAGTTCTACAGTTTATTTTATTTAAATTTCTTGTTTCGAAATTGTATAATATTTATTAGAGAAAATATTTTATCCTAAAAGTCAAAATAAACGGTATCATTGAACTGACACACACTTGCTCCCTTCAAAAGTGAACTTTATTAAACTATCTCACTATTTACTGCTTATTAAAAAACTATACGGTAGTTTTAATAATAGTCATTAAATTTTGGCTTAGGTGGTGGGGATGTCAGCAATTTGTAAGGCGAAAATTTGAAACATAAGAACAGCTGTTTAAATGAACTGAAAACATTCCCTTTAGACATATCCATGATCTAACCTATTTCCCAGATGGAAGTAAATACAAACATTTCTGTACACTCTTACTACAAGTTGAAAATTCTTTAATATTTCAACTAACCCTTACCCCCCCACCCTCCCCCCGTTGAGGTGACAAGTCTTTTGCATTGGTTTTATTGAGTCACGTGACTTTATGCTATATGTACCAAGATTCATGAAAAACGGTTGAGAAATAATGAAGGAATAATTTTTTTTTCAATTCTTCTTAAGAAAAACTTTGGACGTTTTCACAAAACATATTTAGAGTGTTATGGTAATTTTGTATTATAGTCTATGAAGAAAGCCAAAAAAAGCAGCGATGACAACATATCTGCCCTTCCTTTTGAGGGGGATGAGTATGAGATCCTGAATGACAGTTTGCTGATCTGTGACATGATAGGAGAGGGAGCTTTCGGAGTGGTGCATAAGGGTTTGCTTAGCAGACCATCTGGCGTACCGCAAGAGGTGGCCATCAAAATGTTGCGAGGTAGGCCTAAAAATAACCAACTTGGTCATAAAATGTGAAGTTTTAGTTACTGTTTCTCTTCGCAAGATAAAATAATTAATGCTGCAGTTACTGGGGTCTTTCTTATTAGAATGTTATGCCTTAAATAAATTTTTCCCTAATCTGATATTGAACAGCTATTCTCAGTAATTAATTGGGAATTTTAAGTTTTTTAAAATAACAATAAAGAATTTATAAATCACGGTTCTAACTAATTCATTTTCCTTGAACAAAATAATCAGTTAGTATTAAGGTTATTAATTGTTCTTTGGTATTAGATTAGATTAGATCATTGAAATGGCAACCATACACAATGTAGGTATTTTAAGCCAAGTATGAATGAGGATTGAGTGTAAGATGATTGTGGCGCGATCTTGTAGTCTTGTTACTGACTAAGGCTGACATGTTCCTTAAACAGGACTGTTAATTAATAGCCCAACAGCTGATGGCAACTAAGGGACCTACAGTTTAACGTGGAATCCGAACCCACGGCCTCTGAATTACAATTTGGTCTAATTATAAGGATGGTCTTTGCAGATTTACGTAGTATTCAATAGTGCGGATGTTAATCAACATAAGTGTGACTGTGTCACTACACCCACCGCCATCACTCACAGCTATCCACAATTAGTGACCGTATAACATTCCGTTTCCAAAATCGTTTACTACAAGGCGTGTTTTTGAACTAGGCAGGCTACTGTTTCCAAGTTATAACTCTGCAGCACCAGATGATTAGTATTGCGTGCATGTGTTATATACTACTAGTAACTATAACCAGTCTATATCAGGGTAGTAAGCCTGAGCCACAACTATGGTAATAATTTCTTACGTTTACTAATTTGTAGGTAGCATTATTTTTAATGATGTGTAAAGATGTTGAAAAAGCGAGAGAGAGAAAAAACAGTTTTAGATTGTGTAATAATCTGATAACAGTGTGAAAAATGAAAAGTTGTCAATGTTTCCTTTAATGTAGACCTCCTTTGTTGTTTCCTCCTGTCTCCTTTTTGATAGACTTTACCAACAAAATTAACTGTATAATGAACAATGACTGCCCACTGTATTCCTTAACATCAATGTTTAAGTGGTAATCCATTCACAACTATCCTAATACACTATCATAATTCATAAAAAATTCACTAATCTGCTGACGATTTTTAATGGTTTTAACACACTTCTTACTATTTAAAAGTCAAATTTCAGTGTAACTTCAACAAAATTTTAAATTTCACAGTCAATAGCAATGCCATTTTTAATGCTCACTGACTAACATTTAAAAAATAGCTCTAACTACACGGTATGCGGAAATTCTCTGCCATACTACGACAAAGTAAAGGATCTTGGAGTAATACTTAACACAACACTCACTTGGGACGAAGCAATCACTGACATACGCCGAAAGGCTTTCGCATCAATACACTCACTCAAGAAATTACAGAATTTTTTGCCACTACACATTAAACTGCATTTGGTCAAAACACTTGTACTTCCCCACTTTACTTACTGCAACTCACTGATCGATGACATGACTGTAACACAGGCGGGTATGCTCCAGCGTTCTCAAAATTATTGCTTGAGATTTGTTTATTGTCTTAGACGTTATGAGCATATCACGCCGTACTACCTTGAGGCAAAAATTTTGAAATTGAAAGATCAAAGAGCAATCAAAATTCTGTCATTACTTTTTTCAATATTAAAAACAGGAGTTCCAAATTATTTTAGAGATGACTTTAAATTCGTATCTCAAGGTAGTTCGCGAAATTCACGTTCTTCATCGATCACATTACGAATACCTCATCATGTGACCACAGCTTATGATAGGGCTTTTGTTGTCACTGCCTGTCGCCTTTGGAATAATCTACCTCTACATATAAGATCCATTGAAAAACGATCACAGTTTGTGGCGGCACTAAAAACTTTGTTTTTTGATCGGATGGTCTCGGCTGGCGTGTCCTAGGGCTTCTGTGGTGGGGCGGTTGCTGATGAGAGTGTATGTGCTTGAGTGTAAGTTTTGTAATAAAAATAATCTATTTATTTTTTATTTTGTATATTCTATGTTTTATTAAGTATATTTTGTTTGTAATCTATGATAAGTTTATTTTTATGTTCATATTTTTATGTTTTAATGCAGGTTAAGTGTAAGAAAGGGCCATGTGGCCCTAACTTTGCCTGTTAAAATAAAGAATTTTTCATTTCATTTCATTTTTCATAACTGTGACTCAGGCTTGCCAAGAGACTTATGCTCCTTACTTTGAAAATAACTCTCATATGATATATATTTTAAGAAGAATGTCACCACTGTGTAACTTAGACACATTAAAGTCTATTTACTTTGCTCATGTACACTCCCATATTACCTATGGTCTTGAAATTTATGGACATCCAAGAAACATTTTGATACAATTTTAAAATTTCAGAAGAATGTGTTAATAATTATTTTAAACCAAGGAAGAAACACTTCAGTAAAACAAAAATTTTCTCAATTAGGCCTATTAACTGTGTATGATCAATATATTCTCGAATGTGTAATGTGTGTCAAAAATCAATATAACAAAATAGAATTGAGAAGTAATATTCATTCATACAACACCAGGAAGAAAAATGATATAAATCTAACTCAGCACAGTCTCAGTTTCTATTAAAAAAAAAGCTAGGTAGCTTTTTTTTTGAATAGAAACTGTTTTTAAGCATATTCAGGCAAATAGTTTAGAAATTTAGATCCTATATAGGTATATAGGATCTAAATTTCTAAACTATTTGCCTTTAAACTTAAAATATGAAATAAACAAAAATAGTTTTAGAAAATTACTTAGAAAATAATACTTAAATAGACTCATCTGCTGGTGAGGAGTAATTATTTGTTAGAGTTAGAAGAGTTTTTTACCTCAAACTAATTATTCAATATTTGAGGTGCTCTGGAAGTAATAGTAAATTCATTTAAGTATGTATCAAAGTTTTTTGTTTTGTTTTTTTATATCAATGTATTTAAAAGAAATCCAAGTATTATTGGGTATAGTTTATTTTAATTTGCATATGCTACTGTTCTATTTGTAACAATATATGTGACACTATTCATGTATGTATGTATGTACAATATGAATAAAGATGATTGATTCTGATGAGTTAGAACCCTCCTCTGAGTTTTCTTTTCTTTCAGTGTAGGGGGCAGCCTGTCCAATGCTCTTTAAATTGAACAAAAATTTGATTAGTTGATTCAAGCTTATTGATTAGCAATTCGTAATTCAGAGGCCGTGGTTCGGATTCCATGTTAAACTGTAGGTCCATTAGTTGCAATCGGCTGTTGGGCTATTAATTAACAGTCCTGTCTAAAGAACATATCAGCCTTAGTCAGTAACAAGATTACAAGATCACGCCACAATCATCTTACACTCAATCCTGTTTCATACTAGGCTTAAAATACCTACATTGTAGTATGGTTGCCATTTCAATGATCTAATCTAATATTATTTTGTAATTGTAGCTTTAAAACACATCATTAAATGTTTCCAGAGAAAACCTTTGCTATTATGTCCTCCAAATGGTCCTCCAAATTCAATTATGACACTGACAAGAAGTAAATGCTATAACTGATAAATTCCATGTTTGGGCCGGGGACCTTAACAACAAATTTCTGTTAATATATACTGTAAAAAATTGTAAAATTTTTTAGAAACCGGTTTTAAAAATGTGAGAGAAATCAGGAGAGTATTATCTAATGATTCAAACTTTTTTCCTAGCTAACCCTACTGCTGAGGAAAGCCGCCAGTTCCAGAAGGAAATCGCTGTGATGAAAACTGTCGGAAGACACAAGAATATTGTCTCCCTAATTGGTTGCTGTACCCAATCATGTAAATTGATGCTCATTGTGGAGTTTTGTGCACTTGGAGATCTTCAAAACTATTTGAGACAAGTAATTTTTTAGTTTTTCCTAAATATATGTAAACTTAAAGAACTGATAGAATTACATAAGAATAAAAATGTAATTCTAAACTTTGTGTAAAATGATGTAATAATATCTTCAGTTGCAGAAATGTCCCTTGAAACAGGAGCTTATGTGTATTATGTTTTTGTGACCAGTTTATTTGTTAGAGTTTAGGTTCCTACTTATACTATAATAACAACAGTTTATTTGATTTTTTTAGGAGTGGAAGAATCAGATGGAGAGCACTCCTGAAGACTCATTGATATCAGAAAAAGTCCAGTATGCTGACATTGTGACAGTCAAGAGCAATGGTAATTTATCCTATGCAAATAATTTTTTCCTGAAGTTAATTAACAAAGTGGTCTTGGCTGTACTGAATTTTACCCATAAAATAGCTGGTTCCTGAATAAATTTAACCTGGGAGCAGGATCTTTAAGTTTGTCACACCAGATGGATTGTGTATATAGCTGAAATCCTAATATTAAACTTAGGTCACAAACAGTGTTTATGTAAAAATTTTCTTTTATTTGAATGTTTTTAAGCATATTCAGCCTAACTATATATAGTTAGGCTGAATATGCTATAATGTTATAACATTGCTGATAGTAAAATTACATTTTTAGCGAATTTCCCATAGGGAAGAAGCTATTACTTTTGACTATCCATTATTAATAGACGTGTCATTCTAATTTTTTTTATAGAATTTTTTGTACAGTGCCACAATGTGTCTGGCTGGTCTTCCACACATACATAACTAAGTACCTGGTGACCGAGCTTTGCTCGTTTAGAATAATACATGTATTATAAAAATTAATTAGAAAAATTAAAACACATTTATTACTCAATGAAAACATTTATGTGGTTGAAATAAAACCGATTTAATACACCATAATTAATATAGCACTGAACTAAAAGTATCGCCCTTGGCGGGGATGGAACTCGCGGCTTATAGTTCTTGAGGCCGACACGCTACAACTCGGCTACGACGTTAGTCAATTGAGCGATGCCGTTTAACGTCTTTTAGCTAAAGCCGATCATTTATTGTTTAATTATCCATACCGTTATTATTAGCCTGTGATCAACTGATTTTGTTATAAATGGATATGAAAAGCAAAAGAGAAATTTAATTTACATCAGTCAATTGGTTTGTTACAGTGGCTTCAAGCAATACAACGAATACATTTTCTATCAAAAGATTTTGGAAATACTTTTTTTATCTTTATTTCGCACAGCTTTGTTATCTTAAGTTTTTACTTAAATTTATCCTGATAATTTTGCATTTTTTAATCTTATTATGCATTCTATTATTTGCTGTCTTTCAAGAACTGTCGCGTTTCAGCTGTTTTTGTTTTGTTTACATTTTTTTCCAGTTTGTTTTTTTGTTTTCTTAATTTCTGTTCCGAATTTTCTCTTTGTCTTTGAACTTATTTTTGAGGTTAGTTTTTTCCATTTAAGTCCTGGTTTCCTTTGTTATTAAATTTTTATTAATTGTGTATTTTAGTAATTCATAGAATCTTTTATTTCTATGCATAAACCATGTATTTTTCTTTTTAGTCCAGAGACCTTCTATAGTTTTTTTATTTTATCATATATAGTTTTTGTTATTTTATATTTATTCTTTTCTTATGTTGTATGTTCTGATTCTCGTCTTATGTCCATGAGATTGTATAGTGTTTCTTTGTCGACTGTTAGTAAAGCTATAGGTCATGTCTAGTGCTTTAGTAATGTTTTTTTGAGTTTTTAATGTTTTTTATTTCCTTTGTTAATTTCAATGTCAGTTTCTCAATTGCTTCCTTAATTTCATTTCTTTCTTTTTTCCTTTTTGTGTTGTATTTTATCCAATGTTTCTTTATTTAGGTTTTTTTCTTTATTTCTACTTTTTTTGATGTTGTATTATATTTATGTTAGTCCAGTTTTCTATCAGTTTGTGTTTTCTCTAGCTTCTTGCTTCTTCTCTGTTGTTGCTGAGTAGGCTAGGACGTTCTGCAAACGCTAGGATTTTATGTTTTATTTTCTCTCTTCCTCACAGATGTCGTTCTGTTTTTCCATTTTATGATCAATATTGAACAGTAGTGGTGATAACCTTGTCTTACACAGTTTTGATCCAATTGGTTCTATATGATTTTATATTTTGATTTTTGTGTACCTGTTGTTGAGTCTTGTAGGTTTTTATGAAGGTATAGTTGAAACAATGTTTGTCTGTCTATTTTCGATGCCTTTTTAAAGTCCACAAAGGTTATCGATTTCGTGCAGTTAATGTAAAATTTCATTCTGAGAGTTAGTCGTTAGATGGTTTTAAACTACCGTCCATCAGAAAAAATGAGAGGTTAGAATTAATTTATAAATTGTCGATGATTTAATTGTTATTACTGTAATAATTTGTTTTAAACAATTTTTGTAAATCAGAATATCTTTAATGTGTTTTAAATCAGGTGGTAAGAGATGAGCCCTATTTAATTTAAATTCAAAATCTCATAATAAAAATTTCTGGATAGCCTGAGCACTCCTGCTACACTTGGTATGTGAGGGGTGCGGGAGAGGGTTGTGCGAGTCCCCAAGTCAACTCATTCAACCCCAAAGTTACTAACAGTGCGCACACACACTCCTGAGGGTGGGGCCAAGTGAGCTTACAGCCGTCGCCACTAGGAAGCGGCACTGCACAGTTCACTTTGTTGGCGACAACATTTAAACATGAATGACACGTCTATTAATAATGGATAGTCAAAGCTATTACCATAGGTCTCATGGTAAGCCCTGGACCATTTTATTTTTTCGTTTCTAGGTGCTCAGAGGCCAAAAATAATATACATTAAAAAATGTTTATGTACATATATATATATATATATATATATATATATATACAGGGTGTTTCAGAATTCCCTACCAATACTCTGGGGCATTGTTACTAGGTAAGAAACATATCTAAATATCATATCTAAAATTGTCCGGAAGTAAGGACTTCCGGCTGTGTGAGTAAGTAAGGACTTACTCACACAGCCTCCATTTTGTTTTTTTCACTTATAATTTTTTTCTGAACAATGGTTAAACATACGGAATTGAAACTTTGCACAAACATTTATGGCAAATAGACAAAGCTACAAAAAAATTATGACAATTTCTCAAATTCATAAAACAAAATGGCGGTTATTAAAAATGTTGTTTCTCAAATAACTCGTGAACCGTTGATTTAACAGAAAATTTACAAGAATAACTTTTTTTAGGAAATGTAATTACAACTCAATTAACACCAAATTGTTTTAAATTAGACAAATATTAACTGAGATATGCTAGCTTTAGTGATAGGTGGCCGCTAGAGCTTAGTTGCAGTGTATGTCAAGGCATGCGACTAAAGTCTGCCACAACAATGCAACAGTCTCCAACTGCTTAAGCCAGCTGAACACTGATGCAGCATTTCACCTGAAGCAAGTGTTGCGAGGCAAAATGTTTCGCTGGGTCCTAGCGCCCCATGTGTTTCAATGTGAGGTGCCTCGCAACATTTGCTTGATGAGTGTGCGGGCTCCCATTGAAATACACAGGGCGCTAGTGCTCAGCGAAACATTTTGCGTCACAACACTTGCTTCAGGTGAAATGCTACATCAGTGTGCAGCCGGCCTTACTGTCATTAAAATTCACACAAAACTCCAAAAATTGTTATATCAGCTGTGGTAAAAGTCAAAATACTTTTATACAAACTAATCATCTGATTTTATTCTTGCCTGAAAATGTTATTATTTTATTCATTGTAGTCAGTTCCTCTACAGTTATTCTAAACTTATGCCAATGTTTATTGTTTGTCTAAACTTATACAAACAATAAACATGATTTTAATACTTATAGAAAACCCACACAAACAGATCTTGTCATCCCATGTAATTCACATCACCCCTGGCAACATAAGATTTCAACATTCAACACGATGATTAACAGACTTATGATAATACCGATGAACAAGAACAATTTCAAGAAAGAGATAAACATAATAAAACAAATTGCACAAGAAAATGGATACAAAAAGAATATGATAGATAAAATGATAAAAAGATGGGAGAAAAAGAAAGGAGAATCGAAGATAAAAGAGAGAATCAAAGAAAAAGAGTTTATTTGCGTGCCATACAACTTAAAACTAAACAAAGCCATACAGAAAACATTTACACAACAAAAATTCAAGATAAGTTACGGAACAAGACACAACGCATATGAAATAATACAAAAGAAATCACGAAACAACAACCAAATTAATAAATACACAAGATCAGGAGTATATAAAATTAAATGTGATGACTGTAACAAATATTATATTGGGCAAACCGGGAGAAATTTTCAAACAAGATTCAAAGAGCACATACAAGCACTAAAATCAAATAACAAAACAACACAAAAATCAGCGTTTGCTGAACACATTCTTTCAACAAACCACAATTACACTAGTATGACACGTAATATGAAAATATTGAATTTTGAACACAAAGGAAGAAAATTGGATACAAAAGAAGAATTCCAAATTTATGCTCACTATCAAATTGACAAAAAAACATATTAAACATTTCACAAATTGAAACAAAGAATCCTATATATGAAAAAATAATACAAGATAGAAATAATACATGCTAACACACTCCACCAAGTTAGATACAGTAAAATTTAAAATTATCATATGATATTTATTTACATTTACAGATTAATATTACCAAATAAGGTTAAACATTTACACTTCTTGAAAATGGGATTATTACCTGAAACATGTAGAAGGAATAAAAATGTTTTCTAAGGGTACTTGGTTGAATTATTTCAATATAATAATATTAGTAGCCCTGTTTGATGAAATAAACAGTAAAATATATATATAAACCTTGCTCGAATTATAGTATTGGATTAAGTTATTGATTTGGAAATTCGCTGAGTACACAGGTCTGCTGCGACAAGGTATTAATTATTACTTTTATCTCTTTTTATATTGTTTTTACAGACTGAAGGTGTATCTGATTATAGTCTTCTTAGAACTTGAAACGCTTTGGGCGATTAACCAGAATACAAAAAAGTTCCTCTAGTGAGACTGTATTCGTTAGGTGCCACTTAACATCGATCCTGTTCGCAGGTTAATTGTGTTCTTTTTCATTGAAACACTTTAACAGTGCCCTAACCCATGAGTGGTCGCACACCAGGCTTGAAAAAAACTTACAAAAGTATTATCAACATATGATTTTACTAAAGAAATGTTACAAGCATGTTCAAATATTGTAGCAAGCATTGTAGTATGGTATCTCTAGTTATAAATATATGAAATAGGTTTTTGGACAAAATGTATCCATAAAATGAGCCTAATATGTTTCTAAATCTAAAAAGCATTTTTAAAACATATTATTTAAAAAAAGTTTTTATTTGAGTATTCAACATTACTATATAAAGTTTTAGGTAAATGAAAAAAAATGATTAGTGATATTAATAAGTAAAAATATGAAAATTCTGTACAATAGCAGCATAATCTCAAGTCATCAAAGTCTTTTAGTCGTCGTCGTCACAAATGGGAGGTTGTTTTTCTGCACAGTTCGCGCCAATGAAAATTTTATGCTCCCTGCCTGACGCAGGTGTTGCAAGTTTTCTTGCTCTTTCAATTCTTTTTCAACAAAAAAGTATTGAGTCCAAACTCCCGTCAACGGTTGACGAAAACGGTTCGTCAACAAAACGTTCTCGTCTAATCACTCCTGGACTTCATAGATTTGCTTCCTCACGGTTCATCTCTTTGTCAACACATCGTAATAAATTGCGAAGTATTTCCTCATCTCTGAGATCTATATCGGCATGTAAAAGTCAATAAAGCGTTTGAATAACACTGGATAAAACAATAAAATCACACTAACGTCATGAGTCGCACACGGTGGAATTCACAGATGTACGCCGTAAACAGACTCCAGACAAATACTGATGCGCAGGAAAGAGGTAAAGTATAGTCAAGTGGCCAATGCACAAGTCCATTTGAAGGAATACAAAGGGAAGAAGCTCGCAACATTGATACTCCAGAGATATTAAACAAAAACAGACGACGCGGTGGAAATGACAGCGACGCGACCCTTCACGGATTAAGTGTTTCAAGAAAAAAAGACAAAAATATACAAATGGCCAAGAAATCAAGGAGTAGTAGTATTCCCTTAAAATATCTATCAGAAATTACTGAACTGCCTTCCATGTATATTTGGTAAATAATTTTTTATCATGTTATAGGGAGTTATGCCAAACCGATCACTTTGGCCGAGAAAGGTTCACCTGGAGTTGTGTCTAATGTCATGTATGACTTTTATATCAGTAAGTATATTTAATATTTTAAATACATATCTACTTGATGCTGCATGGAAATTGTCTATTCTGTGTCATTGCACTTGCAGTGCATTACACTGAGTTGAATTATTTTGAGCTGTCCCATGTTTCAAATGCAATGGGAGAGGATAGCAATAATTTTTTTCCCACAAAAATTATTGTTGTTTTAGTGAAATAAGGATTATATAAATTTTTATTTAACTTAGATCTTTAATTATTGTAGTAATTTTTGCAAAACACATTTGTTACAGAAAATAAGGAAAATGAAAGGAAGTCCCTGGCTGAGCGGTTGCTCTCTTTCTCCCGTCAAATAGCTGTTGGCATGGTGAGAATAAAGAATAAATCAAAATAATATTTTTTACTAAAGACTGAATGGCTCGATGAGGTAGGATTTTATTTTGACTTGACATTTTAGATTGTTCACAAATCCATTTCACTCGCTTACTGTTCACCTTCAAATTAAATATCTACTGGAGTGGGTATATATATATATATATATATACATTTTATTATGTAATTCACAACATAGGGCTGCTAATAATATTGCTATTAGGAATTAAATAAACTTCAGCACCCTTTAACACATCCGTGCTGAGGGGTTGGATGCGACCCCGCCACTGCTGGCGCCAGAGGCGGAGGGGACGGTTCCGACCCCTTCTCCCGCTCTAACTTCAAGCCTTCAGTGTGAGCTTAGCTCTTGGTGTGGAGACATTGTGTTTCGCATGCCTCTAGAGTACGACTGCCTCTACAAGCTTGCGTTGGTCGTTCGCAGATTGGACAATTTTGATTAATTTGACTTTACACTTAGTTTCTTTTAGTTTTTGCTAGATTATCCTTTATGTAGTGTTGTTTATAATTATTATTTTAGTGTTTATTTAGCTTTTAGACAGGGCTGGTCAAGTTAATGACCTTGAAATGAGTGATGACGACCTTGGAAGTGAAAGAAATGAAGAATCTGAAACCGAAAGTGAGGTTAGCGACGTTGATGTTGCAAATGTAGCTCTGCCTAATTTGTCCAATTTGACAAATGAACCAAAACAGATTCCTTTTGTTAAAACTAATGAACTTTTAGTCCCGATACCGCGTGAAAATAAACCTATTGATTGGCATAACCTATTGATCAACGAAGTATTTTTGGAGTTAATTTGCCGCAATACTATGCCCTTGCGTATGCCCTTGAATTTACTGTGTTCCCAACATGACAGAAAACTCAAGAATTACACGTTGGAAAGATCCGACAGTGCCAGAACTGAGGGTGTTTTTGGGACTATTGTTACACACAGGCACTATTCGTCTCAATAGGCTCCAAGATTATTGGAAAACGAACGGGTTCTTCAACTTGTCCCTATTCCGATCATACATGAGCCGTGATCGTTTTATGTTGATTTTACGCTGTTTGATCTTCACACCACCTAATGATCCAAGTGAACTCCGTACCAAGAAAATCTAGAGTGTTGTTGACTACTTCAGCAACAAAATGTGTGAGATCTATTAACCTGGAAAAGAACTTTCAATTGACCAGGCTATGGTGTTATGGCGTGGGCGGCTTGTGTTCCGTCAATACATAAAAAACAAGCGCCATAAGTACGGTGTCAAACTGTATTTGGTAAACGAACCAGAAGGTCTTACCCTTAAGTTCAAAGATTATGGAGGAGGTGGAGTTGAGCTTAGTGGACCTGGACACACATCCAGAGTAGTTTTGTTCCTCATGCAGGGTATGCTTGAAAACGGGCACTCCGTATATATGGACAATTAGCCTCTGAACAAAACGGGTGGAAAGTAAGGAAGAAATTGATTTTTTTACATTTTCCATAAGAATAACATTGGGCGCTGTCAGACAACGTTCTGCGTTTATCGTGGACAGTAAATTTAACTTTTCTCTGGAACCGTTAGTCGTAGACAAATAATTCAAAATACTAATTTGTTTAGTTTTTTAAGCTGGTTTCAATGGTACCAGTCAAGTTATACTTTACTTTTATTGTTTTCGCTGAAAATTTAAAAATTTGATTTTTTTGACATTTAAAAGCCCATAACTTTTGAACCGTCATTTTTACAGACATGCGGGTGGTGTCAAATTATTTAGTGCTCTGTGCACTATAAACTATCAAATTTTAATCAAAATCGTTAGAGCCGTTTTTGAGAAATTTGGATTTTTCACGTTTTTTAAGGGTTTTTAGGGGTGAACTACCCTTAAAAATCAAAAATTCAAAAAAATGAAAAAAACGCCTGGAGATACCGTGAATATATACATACATGCCAAATTTCATCTAAATCGGACCAACGGGGTAGGCTGTGGCACTGTACACATCCAGACACACACACACACACACACACACACACGGACAGACATCACGTCAAAACCCACTTTTTTGGATTCAGGGGACCCCAAAACGGATATATCCACCCTCAACTCAAATTCGAAAATTTTGACGAAAACAATACTTTCTCCATATACTACGTTTGGGAGAAAGTAAAAGCGGGATAATCGTGTCAAACTGTATTTGGTAAACGAACCAGAAGGCTTCCACCCAAGTCAAAGATTATAGATTAGTTGAGAAGTGGATGGAACATCCAGAGTAGTTTTGTTCCTCATGCAGGGTATGCTTGAAAACGGGCACTCCGTATATATGGACAATTTTTATAATAGCTTCTCTCTAGCCTCTGAACTGAAATGATTGCACAATATGCAGAGGGTGTGACAATAGGAAAGTGGAAGGACAAGAGAGTGGTTCAGTTTATCACCACAGAACATGATTGTGACATGGTGACCACCATTAATAAAAGAGGTCAAGAATGACAGAAGCCTCTACCAATTGTGCAATATAATGCACACATGAAAGGAGTAGACAGGTCGGACCAAATGTTGGCCTACTACCCTTGCGAAAGAAAAACGCTCAGATGGTATAAGAAGATTTTTATACATGCTTACCAAATGCTGATACTGAATGCATACCATCTTTACAATATGTACAATGTGGTAAACAAAAATAAAATGCCACTCTACGTCTTTAGAATGGAGATACTAAACTCTTTGCTCCCTTCTCAAGAGATCGCACGCTCTCCTCCTGCAAGAAATCCTGTTCACCGACTGGTGAAAATAAAAGAACAAACCCCAGAAGTAGAACAAAGAGAAAGAAATGCAGAATATGCTACCGACAAGGGAGCAACAAAAAGTCAACTTTTGTGTGTGCTGGATGCCCGGATAATCCCAATCTTTGTCTGGTGGAGCGTTTCGACAAGTACCACAAAAACGAAGCTCCATAAACTGAGAAAAAGAAGGGTGGGGGTGGGTTGTAAATATTGTATATACATATATCAAATTAATTTAACATTATTTTTCAAGAATACTTAGTTTTTAAGTGTTTGTGTGTGTTATTATGTGCGTGATTGACAATTTCGTGCGGTGATACATGTGTAAGTCGTGCGCCAGGAGCTGAGGGCCCAGATCCAACCCATGGATTTTTCGAGTCTAGAAAGCGGCTGCAACCCCTCAAATTTACATTGTGAGCTGATATGAGGACCAGAAAAATAGATTGTTGAGTAAAATTTAAATTTTTTTATGTCAGCTTTTAGAGTGCAAATATAATATTCCTTGTAGCAGTGAATGTGTTAAACATTTTATTTTTTTACAGGATACTTGAAACGTGTTTCGAATCTAAGTTCATGTTTACAGTATACTTATAACCTAAAATTATATATAAGCCAACATCGATCATGTGATTTTTTAACAAATGTATATTAAAAATTTAATTTAAGGTTGTTATTTTTATTCAATGGTAGATCCTTATAATATTCAGTATTATATGAAAAATATGGTTTTCTTTTTGTAAGTGTGCTTTGTTTCTTGTTCATTTTTGAAATGGTTTTATTCCCATGCTTTATAATTTTTTCCAAATGGAGAGGTCCAATATTAGTGTTTCAGGTCATCAGTGTCAGCGCAGAAGGTTGAGACAACAATATATCAGTACACACCAACGCACTCTAGACTCCTCCCTGATTTTACACCTTTCAATATTTAAAAAAAGTAAATTCTTAGAAATTGATGTTTGCTCCCAACTGTTGGTATTTGCAAGTGTTATATTCAATAATTAAAGAGACAAAATATCCTAGAGAAAAATATTTATTTATACCAAACAATATTTTTTTCCACATATTTTTTTAAACATTTATAGGTATACAATTTCTCAATTGCTCTACAAGTACTACAAATAACTTATTACAATTTCCAATAAAATATTAAGTATCCTCATTATTCTGGAACCTTTTGCCATGCCACCATCTATGGAGCAATCAAATAGAAATTTCTCTATGCTTAATCTGTATTAACAGGAGAGATGCAGTACCTCCAAGATGATTTTGTCTCACTGGTTTGGTAAGCAGTGTGAGGATTACTGTAGCATTGTCTTGTAGGAGGATTACATATCTTCTAATTATAGCTATAGAACATGTAAACCATGTTTTAACAACCACTGGTTTCTTCCAGACCAATTTGTCTCTCCGATTATTATTAAATGACTTTAGTATTATTTTATTGATACCTATGTTGTAATCTTCAGAATATTGATTCATTTGGGTAAAATTACTTGATCAATTACTCCAGGTATCAAATTTTCGTACCCTTAGTGTAAATATAACACTCGTAACATATAAGTATGTTGAACAGGAGTACCTGTCCAGCAATCGAGTGGTACACAGGGATTTGGCAGCTCGTAATGTTCTCGTCTGCAGTAATCATTCTGTTAAGATTTCTGACTTTGGACTCAGCAGGGATGTTTATGAGCAGAATATTTACTGTAAGAAGAGTTCAGAGAAGCTGCCAGTCAAGTGGATGGCACTGGAGTCACTTCTGCACCAGATATATACAACACAGAGTGATGTGTGAGTACATGTGCCGGTACAGTGAACAATGCCATTGTAGATACAAGGATATGAAGCTTACGGCTTTAGGGCTTGATGAGACAGAACAAGAGGACAAAGATTCTGCATTGTTTGAAGTGGTTGAACTCCCTAATGAAATTTACATATATTATGATCAAATGCATTCCTATGAAATTAACCTGAGGCTAAGAATCTTATTTCTCAAATATAACTTTTCACAGCACTATCCAACTAGGGTTAAAATTCTTCTAACCAGTCATAGTCTTACTCCTTCTAACCACACTACTTCTGGCCAGGTTATTTCGAGACTTGAAAACTTATATACAGCTTTATACAAAGTTACAAAGCAATATTTATCATAAACTGTAAATTTTTTTATACTTATTATTTAATATTGTGGTTCGTAGTGTCATATGCTTTTATGTATCTAATACAGTACCTAATTAATATTTTTTAAGTTTAGTATACAAAATGTATAAAATCAGTTATAGGGTTGTAATTATAACCATTAACAGTTTAAAATGACATTTATTCTGAGTTATAATCTGAATACATAATAAATAATCTGAATTGGTCTTGCTAGTTGTGCAAAGCTACATCTGAAATTGTTCAACTTTAAATTTGAAAACACGTCAACATTGTAGATCAGATTACTTTGAGCCATGTATACAGCCCATCATAAGAACGTGTACACCGACAATTTCTGAAATGTAACTAGCAACTTATTATATAGTTTTACATCCCAAACAAGATAATTCATTGGTTTCATCAGTTTACACCTCGCCTGATTGAACTTACTTCTAAATTTAGTAATAAGTTTATGTACATTTTATCTTACCAAATATAAATGGAAATCTCCTTGAATAAACTTTCTTTTAAAACAAAGTTAATCATAATAGCAATTTATATTTATACTAAAAATGATTTATTTATTAGTAATTATTTATTTATTACTAGTAATTATTTAATTAATTAGTAATAATTATTTATTGATTAATTATAGTGAATAATTATCTATTTATATTATTACATTCTGTTAAGATGAAACATATCATACCTATTAATTTTCTAAATTAAAATTTATTTTGTTACTATAAAAGCAATAAAATATTGCCTTTTTAATAGTATTGTATTAAATTTAGAATATGTTCAACATGGGTTTGAATTGTTTAACAGTAATTATTGGACTACCTAGTTAGTCTATTTTGGTATTGTTCGAAAATCCTAATATTTAAATAGTATTTCTGAAAAAATAAAGAAAAGGAACCAAGGAGTTGTACCGCTTTTCAGGTGGTCATTTGGTGTTTTGCTATGGGAGATTGTTACACTTGGTGGTAACCCTTATCCATCAACTCCGACTAATCACATGTTCAAATTGCTGAAACATGGTTTTCGTATGGAGCAGCCACCGACATGCAGCAATGAGCTGTGAGTAAAAAAAATTATACTTTTTGGTGACATTATATATTTTACTTTATTATGGCTTATGGAATTAAGATGAAGGTGACATGTTAATTATAGCTCAGGTAACCTACCACCCTCTTACGTTTTATCTACAAATCAGTATCATAAATCCCATACTATGCGAGGTTTCATTTCAATAAATATGTACGAGGGGGTACCTAAAAGTAACCGGAATTACGCTGCCAAAGGCGTGGCCTGCTTAGTACTTGAGTTTTACCCAAAGCATCATCTTTGTAAGCAGTTTTCAACATCACAATGGCATCTGCAGCACTTTTCCCTAAAAAGAAACAAAACTTCAGAGCACACTGTTTACTTACGTCCGCCAAAACGAAAAAAAAAGGAATTGGCAAAACTAAAAAACTCACTGCAGACGAACACATCCACCAACGGCGACGGCACAGCGGCAATGAACTCCGGATGAGCTGCGCTACACACACGTAGCGGCAGACATGCATACTACACAGGCAACGCCTTCGGCAGCGCAATTCCGGTTACTTTTGGGTACCCCCTCGTAAATTATGTTTTCATCAACTGATGCATAACTTGGAGAGCACAAAAATACATTAGGGAGATATAATTATCAGTTCACATTCGGCATGGTACCAAGGTGCACTTACCATTGAAGAGTCCCACCTCATCCCCTGCCAATTCATCAAAATGCAAGTGCAAATATTTATTAATTTATTTATTTATTTATGATAAGCTGTTATTCAAAATTTGGCAACAACCAGTCTCTCAACCACCAATATTCGTGCAGGTGCAGGTGCTTGACTGACAGTTTTGAAGGACAAAATTATATGTATGAAGTTTCATAGGAATGCCACTGATTTGTGGTAATTAACTTAAATTATAAGATTGAAAAGGTGTACTTTTAACCTTTACTGGCTGACTAGTTATGGTACAAGGTTTGTCCAGAAATTAAGTACCGTTTCAGAAATAAACACATAGGTAATTTTTTTTCAACAAAATTTATTCTTACAATAAATAGGACATCTTAAACAATTATTTTGAACACAGTACACATGATTTTTCTGACAAAGTTGTTTTGAAATTTTTTGTGAGATTGTGAGTATCTCCACTCTATGAATAGTTGTTTGGACTCTGGAGTGATATGACAGACCCACGTTTCATCACCTATATAACAATCCTGTTTAAGAATCAGTCTCCCTCATCACTGTAACAGGTGAGAAAGTAAGAGCACTGCCAAGATGCATGATTTTTTTTAGTTCATCAGTAAGCATTTTCGGAACCCAACAGGAACACAACTTGCGATAATTCGATAATAAGTGATCAACCACAATCTCCTGTAAAAGAGATTTTAAGATTTGTGGAAATTCATATGAAAGCTTTCTTAAGGTGAAATGTCTTTTACCGCACATTTTCTCACTGACTTTTTCAACCAATTCATCACTGACAAGAGATGGCCACTGCTGCAAGCCTCATAACAAATCGGTTCCCTAACATTGAACTGCCAAACCCATTTTCTTTCCATACCATCACTGATAATGTTTTGTCCATAAACTTCTTCGAGTTGACGGTGGATTCCAGCAGGCTTTACATTTCTTGCATTAAAAAATGGTATTACAGATCAAACTTCACAGTCGGCAGGTTCATAAATTGTTTTGAGTGAACACTAATGAATTTAAACACAACAGAATTTTACTGGGATTGTGTCACCTGTTCGACAATGAACCTAAGAAAATAGTGCATGCGCCGAACATCGTCGCTAACGCTGTGACAGCGATTGAACAAAATGGTACTTACTTTCTGGACAAGCCTCGTATTTGCTTTATATTCTGAGGGTCGCTGGTTTGGTCTTGATCAAAATCTTAATACAATTGTTTATGGTTCGATTCTGGTCACAGTTGATTTTGTTCACTGGGCTATTAATTATCTTGGTAAATTTATCAGCTGGTCTTTGTCAGGAACACACAAATCATCAAACATTATCTACAGGTCATCAAATCCATCTCACCGAAGGAATTAGGCTATCTCATTGAAATACAATCTTAGTATTATTTCTAGTTATACTAGGGCAAAGCATTATTCAATGTTTGCTTATTACAGTGAAATTACTTTTAATTTCTATTTTTCATTAGCCCTTTAATAGGCTACACACATATTGACATGTCCAGGTATTCACTTATGTTGTCATGCTGGAGAGAGAAGCCAAGTGACCGTCCAACTTTCACCCATTTGGTACGACAGCTGACAGAGCTGCTAGAAGCAGCATCACCCCACCAGTATCTTGACCTCACACAACTCAACAGCAGTTGGAGTCGAGGCAGTGACTTGTGACTAACACATCAACCATTGCATTTCTCCTCTCGAGCTCTCCCCCTTGCCCCGGTTACATGACTTGTATTTAACATGAATAAATGGTTTCTTTTGTCTTTTTAATTTCTCTTTTGGCACCAATCAGCTTTCTGACTAATCAAAATATTGCTCACAATGTTAACTCCATAGATAGCTTCAAAGTTGTTTTACCAGTTAGCAGTGATAAGGTTTAAAAAATATATTGTAAAATTTGGCTCGATTATGATTGAAAATACCGTTTTAATAACGCAATGTGATAGTTGAAAAACAATATAGCCTACAACCCTGAAATATAAAACAAATTATAGAAAAGGGCAATTTTGGCGAATTTCCCATAGGGAAGACGCTATTACCTATTACCGTAGGTCTCATGGCAAGACCTAAGCCCAGGACCATGTTAATTTTCCATTTTGAGATGCCTATGAAACCAAAAAAATAGTTGTTGAAAATTTTATTTATATACCGGGTGATTTTTTTTAAAGTGATCCAATAGCTAACTTTTTAATTACTCAACTTATCACCACACTTCACATTTGGAACATGCTTAATTTTAACTTTCACTCAATTAGGCTACAAATTTCTAAAATGGTGACTAACTTTAAAACTTGTTATGGAACACCCTGTAATATTAGTAAATATGGATTTAAGAGTTCTGATTGAGAAGTTACAAGGTTTGTCAGTAAAGTAAGGTTCCCAGTGATTTTTTACAGTGAAAAACATGTTTATTTGCATAAACTTGTACATACTGGGAAAGTTCAGACTTTTCCCTATTTTTCTATGAAGTTATCACCGAGGTCAATACATTTTTGCATGCGGTGTACCAGCTTTCGAATGCCCGAGTCAAAGAAGTCTGCCGCCAAGTCGCGCAGATAGCTGATAACCGCTTCTACCAGCTCTTCTCGGCCGCCAAAATGTGTTCCACCCAGGTGTTTCTTCATACCAGGGAAGAGGTGGTAGTCGCTGGGCGCTACCTCCGGGCTGTAGGGTGGGTGTTTGACGATACCCCATCCAAAGTTAGCGATGAGTTTGTTGGTAACATTAGCAATGTGCGGTCGAGCATTATCCTGATGAAAACGCACTCCCTTGAACAGCATACCCCTCCTCTTGTTTTGAATGGCACAGTGAAGTTTTTGCAGTGTCTCGCGGTAGTGGGCAGCGTTGATTGTTTCACCGGTGGGCGAGAATTTGCACATGCACAACAATTCATCTTTCCTATACCAAAAGACGGTTGCCATGACTTTGCCGGCACTTTGCTTTGCTTGAATTTTCGCGGAACGCTCCTCGTCATGGATGTCGGTACGCCCGTTCTTGAACCCCCTGCACCATTTGCGCACATGTTGTACGCTCATACACTTTTCTCCATATTTTTCATACAGCTGGGAATGAATTTCCCAGGGCGGAAGGTGTTTAGCAGTCAAAAAACGAATCACTGAGCGCAGCTCACACCTGGCGGGCGAAGCACTGCTAGGATGCTCCAATGAGGAGCTCCATCTTGTACGGCTACCAGGCCAAGACTGAGCGTTGCCGACACTTCGGTGTGGTGGGGATTTGGAGTGGGGGGACTACTGATACTGATACTGATAAAATCTAGAGGAAAGATTGCACCGCGACCTATAAGATCTATTGTGCCCCCCAGACTAGTCTCTAGTTCTTGCCTAGAGAACCCCCTCTAGTCCTAATGCCTTAATAAAGTTAAGTATAATGAGGGGTTTTAACTTTGGAAAATCCTCCATCGCCACCTGGTGTGTTCCCAAGCTTCTGGCTCTCTTCTGACCTATCGTGTCACACTCGGCCAATAGGTGTCTAGGTGTTTCCTCCCCAGATTGGCAGAAGCGACATTCCCCCTCTTGAACAATGCCCATCTTGCTCAGATGACCCCTGAGCCTACAATGCCCGGTTAAAAATCCCGTCAGTATCCTTAGATTGTTTTTCTTAAGCCTTGGTTCAGACTTCTCCGACAGTCCCAGACCATCTTGGGTCTGAAGGCTGCTGAGCTTAAGGCTCCAATGGCAGCCTGGCTATCTGACAGGATCACAATCTCTCTTTTCATGTATCATCGGCTAAGGTTGAAGTGAGCACACCTTTCTATAGCCTTGACCTCCGCTTGGAATATGCTGGGGGAACGCCCCAGTAATTCGTTGTATTTGATCCTGGGACCAAATACCCCTACACCAGTCCCCTCCTCGGTCTTGGAGCCATCAGTGTACCACCTGATGACCTGATTCCCGAGGGAATTTAGGGTTTTCCCGTCCCAGCTAAGTTTATTTCCTAGCTCCACATGGAATTTCCTTCCAAAGTTGTACTTTCTTACCATGGAATCCCTTGGTTGTTTCATCAGGTCCTTTAGGCCTGGCGGAAATAGCTCACTGCAAATTGTGGAAGAAGTGTCAAAGCCAGTCTTCTCAATTTTAAGCAAGGTCTCCCTTGCTGTTCTCTCTACCACAATGTGTAGGGGTGTCAGATTCAAGATCACCTCCAGGGCAGCAGTAGGACAGGATCTCATAGCTCCTGTGATGATAACGCATGCCAGCCTCTGTACTTTTTCCAGGGCTTTCCTTGTTGCTTCAACCCTGGTTCTACCAGCCCAGACCACACACCCATATGTAATGATAGGCCTCACTAACAGGGTATACATACTTCTCAGTATAGATTGGTTACAACCCCACATCTTCCCCGCATATCTTCTGCATGTCATCAGGTTATTACTAGCCCTGTTGATCACCTCCTCTATGTGTCAATTCCACATAAGTTTCTTATCTAGTATTAACCCTAGAAATTTCACTTCTGATTTCCACTCAAGCTCCTCCCCCTCAAGCCTAATGGTCTTCAGATGCTCAAGTCTCCTCTTTCTTGTGAAAGGCACAAGTGATGTCTTCTTATGGTTGACTGACAGCCCAACAGACTCACACCAAGCCTCTGTACAGTCAAGCCCCCTGAATTAGATCGCAGAGAGTGTTTTCGAACCTCCCTCTTGCGATGATGACTACATCATCTGCATATCCGATGCATCGCAAGCCCTTCCTGGTTAGTTTCCCAAGAAGCTCATCGACTACCAGACTCCAAAGGAGGGGTGATAATACCCCGCCCTGAGGTCACCCCCTCACTGTACCCATTTGAATAATTCTATTTCCTACGTGTGTTTCCACCGTTCTTGTGGACAGCATATTCCTAATCCATCGGGTTGTGGTCTTGTCAACCACTCTACCTTCCAATACCCCCTCTATTTACAAATGAGAGGTGTTATCAAAGGCTCCTGTTATGTCCAGGAAGGCACATAAAACGGTCTCTTTCCCGTCCAGTGCTTGCCTGATTACTTTTGTCAGCTAATATAGGGCAGTATCTGTTGATCTTCCCGCCCGATATGCATGCTATTGCTGATGTAGAGGGTAAACCCTCAGCACTTCTGACCTTATGTGGTTGTCCACCATCTCTTTTCCATTGTTTTCAACAGAAAAGAGGTTAGACTTATGGGACGGTAGGACTTAGGTTGACTATTGTCTTTTTTGCCTACTTTTGGAATGAAGGTTACCCTTGCCCTCCTCCATTTCGAGGGTATGTACCCCGTTGCTAAGCTACATCTCATCACCCCTAAGAGGTAGGGCAGTATCTCCCTCTTTCCCTCTTGGAGTAGTGCCGGAAGAATGCTATCTAATCCAGGTGACTTGAAGGGCTTGAAAGAGTCGATGGACCATTCTAACCTCCCTGGTGAAATTACTGCTTTAGCCACTTTCCAGTCATCTTTTTGAGATCTAACTGCTCTTGGTTCTGTTGTCACCCCCCCCAACGGTCTGCACCCTGGAAAATGTGTCTCCAGGAGAAGGAGAGTGCGTTGAACCTCATCCTCTGTGTAGCCCCCCGCCGGGGTTTGTAGTGAAATTGTCCCATAAGTGCAGTCCCTAACCAAGGTCTTGTGCAGTCTGGCCCCCTCTGGAATAGAGGTAATTTGCCCACAAAAACCCTCTAAAGCTGTCCCTTTTAGCTTGCCTTATCTCTTTGTTGTACAAAGTAAGGGCCTTGGAGTACCTTTGCCACCCTCCATCTGTTTTTGCCTTATTGAACAGCCTTCTAGTTTCCACCCTTAGTTCTGATAGTCGGTTATTCCACCAGGCGACATCCCGACTGGCTGGTTCCTTCTTGACCCGACAGCTAGAGACATATGCATCCATAATGGCTGTGTTCAAATTCTCCACAGCCTCTTCCACTTCAAAGTTACTAGAAACCTGAGAGCTCAATTGGTCTATATTACAGCCTAATATAGACCTATACTTCTCTCCCAGTCTGTATTTCTGGGGTTTCTGCTATGGGTAGTACCCATGATCGTCCCCACCAGACTAAATTCTATAATTCTATGATCAGTAAGTGAAGGCTCATCGGACACCCTCCACCTTTCGATGTTACCCCTCACACTGTTACTAGCCAGTGTCAGGACTAGCACCTCCCTTCTGTTCTTCGTTACGAAGGTAGGTTTACTCCCTACATTCATAATCTCTAAATTAGACCTTAATTAGGAGTGGGGGGACCCAGGTACACAACAAAACCGCGCGAACCCTTGTCGCAGCACTATTGTCGATTGCAGCGCTATGGGAACCTTACTTTACGGATAACCCTCGTAAATGGAGAAAATGCATGGAGAAGATGGAGACGACAGATGTACTTGTTAAAACACAATGGAGTGTTAGACATTGCTCAAGGTATACACATTATACCATAAAACCAATCTGATGATGCTGAAAATAAGGAAGAAACTTTTAAAAAGTTTAAACAGTTTGAGAAACAGGATGTATTATATTAAGTTTTGATACAGTTAGTGCGTTGGATGATAAATATGTAGAACTAACAGCAACTTATAAAAATGGTGATGAAATGTGGAATAAACTGATCAGTGTTTATGAGCAGTCAAGTCAGATACTAGATAGAACATTGGAAGCATTTTTCACTTCAGAAAAACGTTCAGATGAACAGTTGGTGTAATATATTGCGAGACTCCAGCTAATCACCGACCACACTCATCATGATGAAGCATTTACAATTATCGTATACAGCCAACGCCGACCGCACGATTATCGTATGATTACAATTATCGTATTACGTTCAATTTGTGCAAACAAAATGTGAAACAGTGACGTCATTTGGTTAATCTTTCGAGAAGTAAATGAGGTTTTAGTGAATCACGGAGATAGTGATCTTCCAGATCTACTATTGATGAGCCGAATAATGAGTACTCTTCCGACAGAATATTTGAATTTAAAAGTGTTTGGTAAAGTGTTGTAAACACTAAATACCCCCGTCGCAGCAGACCTGCGTACTCAGCGAATTTCAAAATCAATAATATAATAATAATAATATATAACAAGTTTTATTGAAATGTGTCCATAAACATGAGAATTATTTGCCTATTCTCCATAAGATTAACATGGGAAAAAGTGTGCAGGTTAGCTGCTGTGAGGAACCCTGAAAGTAGTCATTTCTACCATAAATAATTTTTATATTAACATTTATACGAACTTTCATCAACATCTGTCCATAAATAAAGGAGCTTGCCTATTCCCTATATGATTAATATGGGAAAAGAGTATGCAGGTTTGCTGCCATGATAAACACATAAACTATGTTTTTTAAGCATAAATGGATAGATCTCAACCACATGAAGCTAAATATCAAGTTTTATCCAAAAATCTTGATTAATATGGGATATATTAATTTTTCCCTATCCTCCTTAAGATTAACATTGGAGCCCCACAAGACAACATACTGTGTTTAGATTTTTTAATATCTCGATAACCGTTGGAGATAGAGGAAAACTTTAAGGAATTTAATTGTGTAGTTTTTTAAGCTGATTCCAATGGTAAAATATAAAATTATGAATTTTTAAAAATTACATGTGAAAAATGCAAAAAACCCCATTTTGGGGTAAAAAACCCCCCAAACTACCCGTTCCCATTGACTGATATGTCTGGTTTACGAACTCGTCTGAGCATTTGTAGGAATACACGTCTCTACCAAATTTGGTCTCGATCGGACCATTTTTACGCGAGTTATCGTGCTAACAGACACATATATATATATATATATATATATATACATATATATATATATACATATATATATATATATATATATATATATATATATATATATATATATATATATATATATATATAAATTTAACGTGTTTTTGGTCTCTGGGCACCTAAAGAAGAAAAAATAACATGGTCCCGGGCTTAACTCTTGCCATGAGACCTACGGTAATAGCTACTTCCCTATGGGAAATTCGCTAAAAGAGATCGGTAAATTTGTTAATCAAAATAATTTGATTGATTTAACAAAGCTTGCCACAGAAATTGTCAAGGGAGACTGCACTGGCAGCAAAGACAAGCAATGCCATAGCAAGAGAGACTCAGGAAAGAAGAAATTGTCAAAATGATTACGCGAATAATTGTCCTAGTAAAAAGATTAAGAACCCTTCAAAGCTCAAAGATGGTAATTTGTTGTGTTTTGTTGCAATTAAGAAGAATAAAATATTATTCATTACTGATTTAGGAGCAAGTAAACACATGTGCTTTTGCAGAGAATATTTTGATACTTTCAGTGAATTTGCAGAGCTAGTAAAAGTTACTGTGGGAAATGGGGAATCTATTCAAGCTTTAAGAGATGGAAACACTTGTGTGATAGTAAACATTGGACATCGCAGAGCAGTGTAAACTATGGAAAATGTTTGGTATGTTCTAAAATTAGGTCGTAACCTAATATCAGTAAGTGCACTCAACCACATCAACCACATGAGGCTAAATATAGTTTTTCATCCAATAATATTGATTGATAAGTGAAATATTAATTTTTATTTATCCCCTATAAGATAACATTGAAACCCTAAAAAAAGTACTGTGTTCACATTTTTTAATATCTCTGTAACCATTGGAAATAGAGCAAAACATTTAACAACTAAATTGTATAGTTTTTTAAGCTGATTCTAATGATAAAATTAAAAAATTTGTTAAAATTACATATGAAAAATGCAAAAACCCATTTATGGAATACAAAACAACCCCAAACTACCCGTTCCAATTGAGCGACATATCTAGATTACTCGTCCAAGTAAATGTGTATTGCTTAAATACACATATCGATGAGACCATTTTTATGAGAGTTATCATGTTCACAGACAGACACACACACATATATATATACACTAGCTTCGCTTAATTAGAATTAGTAATTAGAAGACCTTTCAATGTAATCGCCACATCTCTACTAAAATCCTATTGGAGTGAAGTATAAAGTTGTAATATATTGTATGTCCTACTGTCTCGCAGTTCTGTGTAAAAGATCTTAAAAGTTAGAAGGAAACATTCCCTTCCCCTAGGATCTGTTGTTTGGGCGCTAGAGCTAAAAATTTATTTGGTACCAGGAAAATGAAATAAAAGGTTCGTAAGTAAACAAAGTAAACAGGAGACAGAAAGATAGGAAATAAGGGCAAATAATCAATGTTTTTTAAGAGGTAAAGTTTTATTCCAATAGATCTTTTCGTTTCCTTGTAAACCATTAGATCATTCAAATAGACCATTAAGTTTGTGTTCCAATAGATCTTTTCGTTTCCTTGTAAACCATTAGATCATTCAAATAGACCATTAAGTTTGTGTTCCAATAGATCTTTTCGTTTCCTTGTAAACCATTAGATCATTCAAATAGACCATTAAGTTTGTGTTCCAATAGATCTTTTCGTTTCCTTGTAAACCCTTCCGTTAGGTCAACAGAGCCCAAAAAGTAGTACTTTATCACTACTTACTTTTTTTTTTAACAGTGTGCTGTAATAAAAAATGCCTATACTTTATCTGGCCATAAAAACCAAAACTCAAAAACATACCATCAGACACATTTTGTAGAAATAGACTAATATTTTTATTTTTTAATTGTTGAATATTAAGTTTTGGGGAAAAGGCGTTTGAAGTTTCAGACCATTAAAAACAACTAAAATAATGTAACAAAGTAGTGAAATGTGCAAGAAGTCAGTTAATTAAACAAATTTAAACTGTTTAGTCTCTCGCATAATCTTAAAACCATAATGTAAGCAAAATAAAAATCATAAATAAATTAAAGTGCTTCAATCGGTGCATTATATCTTTAACAGATATAGTAAAACAATCAGCTGTTGAAAAGAAAATAGCTATATGTTAACAAAGTTCTGGTTCCACAGTATTGGATCCTTTTTGGGCTTCTAGGAAGAAACTCAACTGAGCTACAACAAAATTGATGATCCACAAACCTTCTCCATGAAATTGTATCTAGTTTACCATTTTTTATGGCTTATCGTCCAGCGTATACTGCAAAACTTCAAACATTCTAATATATATATATATATATATATATATATATATACAGTTTGTCTCAAAAGTCTCACCCCCTGTTAATTTTTTTATTAATGGGAATAAAAATTTTATACTTTGGGGATGTTAATTTGATCAAAAAAGGTAGTTTTTGGTGTGTTCAAATTTTAACCCCCTCCCCCCCAAAAGGGGTAGTTTAGGGGTAAGTTGAAATTTTTGAATAGCAACCCCCAGCTTGTTGCAGATCATTTCAAAGGTCTTGATAGAAGAAAACGAATGGCGCAAATTGGATTATCAAAAGTTATGCTAGTTTAAAGTTATAATTTTTTACAATTTTATTAATCTATAAATTTTGTTAATAATGCAGAATGGGGGTTGATCAGAGGGAAAATGGTGTAAAACATCACTATTAAATTTAGGTTAACTGCTCAAAGTGCCCACCGTTTACTTCTTGGCAGAAGTAAAGTCTGGACTCAAATGTCAGCCTCACATTTGCCAACATTTCTGGTGTGACTAACTGACACGCTTATTCAATCTGCACTTTTAATTCATCAAGGTTAGCGGGTTTATTGTCATACACCTTGCTTTTAATGAAGCCCCAGAAGAAAAAAATCGAGGTGTGAGGTCGGGTGATCGAGCAGGCCACTCTACAAAACCTCGCCTACCAATCTATCTTTCGGGAAACTCCTCATCTAAAAAGTGTTTAACTCTTACATCATAATGAGGAGGGGAACCATCTTGTTTAAAAAAAGGATCAAAATCACCTTCTAGGGCAATACTGTTTATGACTGGCACAATATCATTACGTAATAGGTCTAGGTATTTTGCTCCATTCAAATTACCATCAATAAAAAAGGGGCCAACTACAGAATCTCCTAAAATCCCAGCCCATACATTTATCCTCTAAGGTTGTTGTGTATGTGCTTCAACCATCCAGTGTGGATTTACATCTACCCAGTAACGGCAGGTGTGACGATTAACCGTCCCATGTAATGAAAATGAAGCTTCATCACTAAAACACATCTGAGAAATTAAATTAATATTCTCCTAAATCTTTTGCAACATTATTTCACAAAACTGAATCCTTAGGTCAGGATCATCCTCATTTAGTTCCTGGTGAAGTTGAGCTTTGTACGGATGGTTTACGTATGTACTTTTAATGCTCGATGAACAGAATCTTTTGAGATCCCAATTTCTCGAGCAGTTGAATGAAGTGTTTGGAATGGGTTTGCCGCAAAATGAGCTAGAACATCAACTTTAGAATTGTCTGTCCTGATTGAAGGGCGGCCTGACCTTGGGGCGTCTTTGATACCCTACACTGTGTTTTGAAAATTTGTCTACCAAACGACAAATGTATGCCCTATCGGTTGGCCTATCAGGATATGCGTTATAACAAGCGGACATTTGGTAAAGCGGTAAATTTCTTTTCGCCTCGCCATAGAACATAATCATTTCTACATTGTCTTGATCAGATCGGACCATTTTCTCTTATAACTATTTTAAATATAAAATATTGAGCTAATTATTTTTAACGTTTAATACACACTAAATCTGAATAACTAAGATTTAAAAATAAGCTTTAGGAAAGTTAAAATAATGTCGCAACGGGAGCAAACTGGAAGAGCTGTCATCTCTAGAAAAGCTTCTGGCAAATGAGGCCTAGAGCTACCGTAACCGATAATCTCGGACAGGATTTAGCCTGTGATCGGTAAATGTCTGTGACCAATTAGGACTCTGACCGTGGTACTAACTAACCCTTTTCACATGGCAAAATCTCTTGAAAACTTTCAAATGGTATAACTTTTGATCAAATCAATGTAGAGACATCCAATTTGTGCCATTCGTTTTTTTTGTCAAGACATTTGAAATGATATGCAACAAGCTGGGGGTTGCTATTTAAAAATTTCAACTTACCCTTAAACTACCCCTTTTGGGGGGAGGGGGTGAACATTTGAATACATCAAAAACTACCTTTTTTGATCAAATAAACATCCCCAAAATATAACATTTTTATTCCCATCAATAAAAAGATTAACCGGAGGGGTGGGACTTTTGAGACACACGGTATATATATATATATATATATATATATATATATATATATTATATATATATATATATATCTTTCTTTAAATAAGTCAACCGAGTACCCTTAGAAAACATTTTAATCTAAGGGTACTCGGTTGACTTATTTAAAGATAATTATATTAGTAGCCCTACTTGATGAACTAAATAGTGAAATATATATATATATATATATATATTATACATCCATTGATACAGATACATCCAATTGTACCCCAATATCAATACTAATATATATTATTTATAAATAATTATATATATATATATATATATATATATATATATATAACTATATATATGTATATATATATAACTATATATATATAAAATATAACTATTTTATATATATATTATATAGTTATCCACACACATTTACCCCCTTTGCGGTAGACCTGCATACTCAGCAAATCAGGTTTTTTCTGTAATTTTTTCTATACCTATAATAAATAAGAATTTGCCTATTCTCCATAGGATGTACGAGGGAAAGAGTATGCAGGTTTGCTGCTGTGAAGAACATTGAATGTAGGCATTTCTAGCATAAAATATTTTTGTTTTTACCATATACCAATTTTTATCAAAATCTGTCCATAAATAAAGGAGTTTGCCTATTCTCCATAAGATTAAGATGGTAAAGACTATTCAGGTATGCCGCTGTAAGGATCACTAAAGGTAGGCATCGCAGAGGATCTTCTACAGTTAGGTAGGTCCAAACTCAGACTCATTGTAGGTCTCATCACGGGACACAGACATATGAGGAAATATCTTGCTCGCATGGGATTCTTTTCTGGAGACCCAATATGCAGGAAGTTTGGGCAGTCCGAGGAGACAGCAGATCATCTGCTGTATGATTGCACCGCGCTTGCCGAGGTGAGAGCTGCCACTCTCAGCGTTATGGAGAAGGGTTGTCACCTTCCCCGGGAGGAGCTGGTCGGGAGACTATGGCAGTTCATCAGGTTTTTAAGCCTGGAAGGGCCATGAGACATTCAACAACAGGGGTGCCCAAAAAGCCACATGGCTGACACACTTCAGGAACTCTGTTCCGCCCCTTTGTGTAATTCTGTAAAAATTCTGTAGGCATTTTTACCATAAACTATTTTTATTTTGACCATATAGGGGCCTACCAGGTTTTATCAATATCTGTCCATAAATAAAGGAGTTTGCCTATTCTCCATAAGATTAACTTGGCAAAGAGTCGGGCATAAATGTAAGAATCACAACCACATGAAGCTGAATACCAAGATTCATACAAAAATAAAGATTAGTAAGTGAAATATTATTTTTTTATCCTCCATAACATTAACATTGAAGCCTCAAAATACAATGTACTGTGTTTAGAATTTTTAATATCAAGGTAACCATTGATAGAGCAAAAATTTTTAGAGATAAATTGTGTAGTTTTTGAGCTGATTCTAATAGTTAAAGATAAAGTTTGAAATTTTCTAAAATTACGTAAACAAGAAACACACTTTTAGAGTACAAACCCCCCCAAACTACCCATTCTGATTGACCGACATGTATGGGTTAAAAAGTCATCTGAGTAAGTGTAGAAATACATGTACCTAACAAATTGGGTCTCTATCATACCATTTCTCTGACACACACACATTTATAGAGTTAAGTCCGGATTATCCGGATCTGAATCATCTGGATTTCTTCTCGGGTTTGAGAAAACAATTAAATAACAGTTAAGATGTGAACTTTATCTCACACTTCTTCATAATTTCAGACACAACCGCAGTACCTTGTTGGGGGACGGTGGTGATGTCCTGTAATCCATCTACTTGGAGGTCACAAATTGCGGATAGTTTTAAGCAATGGTTGGTGGGTGTAGTGTTCTCTTGTGTGGATAACATCCGCACCATTGAATACTACATTAGAATATACAAAGACCATCCTCATAATTAGACCAATTCATAATTCAAATTCCGTGGATCAAATTCCACATTAAACTATAAGATTCCACATTAAACTACAAGTCCCTTAGTTGCCATCAGCTTTTAGGCTATAATTAACAGTCCTGTCTTAGGAACATGTTAGCCTTAGTCAGTAACAAGACTACAAAATCTCGCCACACATCGGCTGTTAGGCTTTTAATTAACAGTCCTGTCTAAGGAACATGTCAGCCTTAGTCAGTAACAAGACTACAAAATCTCGCCACAATCATCTTTAACTCAATCCTCATTCATACTTGGCTTAAAATACCTACATTGTACTATGGTTCAATGATCTAATCTAATCTAAAGTGTTACTAACGATGAATGCGTAACATGATGAACGCACACTCTTTTTTTTACGCACTACTTTTGAACACATTGGGAGTGTGATCAAGCGGAGTGCTACAAGCACTTACCTATTGATTTGGCCTCTGGGCACTCAGAACAAAAAAAAGAACATAGTCCCGGGCTTAAGTCCTGCCGTGAGACCTACGGTAATAGCTTCTTCCCTATGAGAAATTTGCTAAAAGGTTTTCATTTTCTATTAAGGAAGCAAATTATTACCATGATTAGGCTTATTTAATTTTTGAGTCTAAAGTTACAAAACACACTAGTTTTAATTGTAATAAATCTGATTTTGCCCAGACTAGTAATTGGGTTTTATAAATTTTAAACCCAAGAACAATTTTCAAATCATTTGGCTTTTCTAGATTTACTAGTCATTAACTCTCATTTGGTTATCCAGGTCACTCATTTTATAGGCTAAAGTGATAAGACACAGTAAAAACACAACAAAATTTATTCTTACTATAAACTGAATATAAACTTGACAAAAAACAATATGTCATTGTATATTAGTAGTGTCTCTAATTTATTTTTAAAGGTTATTAAAATCATAACAACCTCTCGATTTTTGATAATTTTCATACCTACATATTTTGTATTTCGAGTTTTATTGCCAAATTTGTGTACCAAGTCTATTTACGTATGTGCTTGAAGTCACAATCGATTCAGGAAATAAGATCCATTCACAAAATCATTGAAAGTTGAATTTTAGTCCCGCACATAGTAGCCTACCTGACATTAGCACAGTAAAGATTTAAGGATCTACAGTTCTATTTATTTGACCTTAAAATGGAAAATTTTTTAATTATAAAATACTCTTTTCAGTTAGCTTTTGACTTCCGCAATGATTGTCCAGCACCAGAAAAAGGCTTGAAATCATTTTCTGGTTCCTTATTTTCCTTATCAGGTATTGGCCTGTTGTTCCTTATGAAGGTCAAAGTTCCAACAGAATAGTTGTAGTCAGGGATGCCTCGTTGATACGGTACTTTAGCTACACATTGGGATTTGCTACTGGATGACTCTTGATTGATCTTCTTTTTCTTATTTTGATCCAAAATATTACCTTCTCCAGTAAAAGGTGTGAATCCCTTAGGTTCAGGCATCAGACTCTCATGATCCATTTCATAATCTGATTGTTTCTCTGGTTTTTTAGGCTCTTGATAACCCACTGGAGCTGAAAACTCAACATTCATGTCACATTCTATTATGCACACAGCATTTCCTGGTTTAGTTTCAAGAACACATACTTCATAAGTTTTTTTATTGTAAATAATAGCTACTACATCCCCAGTGGTCAGACAGGCATAGTTCCTTAGAGAATTCTCGAGAACTGCTTTAGGATTTGTTATATCAAGAAAATCAGGAGACTGTGGTTGAAATTTAGCGAATGTAGCCACTGGAAGTAGGACATTTTCAATTTGTATACAATCACCTTCTTCTAACAACAGGTTGTGCATCATCCAGCGAGGCAAATATACATTACCTTCATCTGCGACAAATTCAAGAACTCCACAGTGAGAAATTCTATTTATTTTGCGGTTCGTTAATTTAAACAACATGGGATATGTAACATTTAACTGAGTCAAATGATCAAGAGCTGAGGGAGGCATGATAATTTTTCCTCCCTTTTCAACATCTTCTCTTTCATTACCTGGTAACATAGCAACTGAGAAACATTGGTATTGCTTGTTGAATGATCTAGGGATGTCACCAAATATATTAAATGAAAACATTGTAGGCCCTCACTTCAAACAAAATGGTGAAATGAAAATACTGTGTAAGCTCACAGGTTGGGGCTTCAAGTATGTCTCTTGTAAATTTTCTTCAACTAACATATAACTGTAACCCTAAAGAGCTTATCTCCTATGTTTAATGATTCAGTACGGTAACACACACACACACTAGTAACCTAGATAGCCACCATGACTAACACAAAAACAAGTTAGACTTCACTTACACCACTCAACAAAAACAATTTGACGTTGACGTACACCTTTTACCATATGAGTGAACTGAACAATGTTGCCATTAAGACTAGCAAGAATCATCCAGAAAAAATTCTCGGAATCACACAGAATTCTCCGGAAAGGTAAATTGAACTCCCGGGAATCATTGAAGGTAATCATACTGTTATTAATATTATTAGCCTTAATATCATCATCATATATAGCATTCCTTACTGTTCTTCCTATTTTTTTTGGTTGGGTCTGACATTTTAATTTATGTGTCTGCTACTAATAATTTACAACAGCAAAAATTAAAAGAAGACAAAAAAGAAAATTAAATAACTTAATCTATATAAATAAAATGAGAGTTTTGTCTGTACATTGCTCAGAGTTATTCATTTTTAGCAAATTTCCCACAGGGGAGAAGCTATTACCGTAGGTTTCATGACGAGACTTAAGCCCGAAACCATGTTATTTTTTCGTCTTTAGGTGCCCAGAGGCCAAAAACAATAGTCGGTAATATATATATATATATATATATATATATATATATATATATATATATATATATATATATATATATATGTGTGTGTGTGTGTGTGTGTGTGTGTGTTTGTGTCTGTGTCTGTGAAAACGATAACTCTCGTAAAAATGGTCAGGTCGAGACCTATTTTCTAAAGACTTGTATTCCTACATTTGCTCATAAAAATCAAAAATCAAATAAAAAATAAAAATCAAACATTGTTTATTTATATTGTTTCGTATTTCGTAGTTGGCCAACATGTATTCTGCATTTCATTATCGAGTCTCAGTCCTCCTGATTGTCAATTTCTCATCAGGAATTCAGTAATGAATAAATTTATTTGAGATTTTGAGTTATATTCAAATTTATACATAGTTGTCGTTTTATATTATCGTTATTAATTTTTATTTAGTGAACAAAGCATAACAGAGATAGTCACATCCGTCATTGCTGTATCAGCAATGTGAAGTAGTAAAATTGTAGGTCAGTCCATTTGGACCGCTGGTGATATCAATGCTAATAGTCAATTAATTTTTGTTCCATTCCGGTTTATTTTTAAACAATTCAGTTGTATGAGCAGATAATAGTGTCACGGCAACATTAATGCAGTTCGTTGATGTTGTATTCGTTTTAAAGATATTTATTTCCTAGGAAATGGCCGATGGTCATGCCAGTAATGTGAGCGACGAAGAAGACGATTCAGAAAACAACTGTTATCAGTACGAGTTAAAGGGATTTTTGAGTAAGTGGACAAATTACATACACGGATGGCAAAGAAGATATATTGTATTGAAAGATGGAACATTGTCTTATTACAAGTCTGAACAAGAAACTGGATTTGGATGTAGAGGTGCTATTAGTCTATTCAAAGCAACAATCAAGGTTAGTAGGTCAAATGGTCTTAGATGTGTGTACATAGGCCCTAATATTAAACCCCAAATAGAATCAATCTCCATCTATGTAATAATTTTATTACAAGGCTAATTATTTAGTTAGCCTTGGTTAAAGTAACTGATGTGTATTTTAACTTAGATGAAATTATCTCATAGCCATAGGTTATGATATCTAGTTTCAGATATTGACAACATCATCCTTAATTTAACTTAGTTAACATGTTGACTGCTGGACTTCGCTTAGTGTGTATTGCTAAACTGTGCTGTCGAGCATGAAGCAAATACACGGTCATCATTAAAGCATGGAATGGCCGCCTTGAAGACAAATAGCGCCAAAATCTGTGGCAGGACACATAAAAAATGTGGCAAACAGATCAACGTCCTCAGTACAAGACTGAGCTCACACAAAAAACAACCCATAAAAAAGTTCCGCGTATCCTTCTGGCCAAGGTCTAATGTTAGAGTTTTCAGGTCGCACTACTGCCTCTAACGTGACCTAACGACTACTTTATGTAGCCGGGACAAACGGCTTAATGTACCTTTTTAACTGCAATTTTTAACCCATAAAGATTGTGGATACTATGGAAAGTATAACATATTATTTGTGTTCAGTATAAAATAGGCTACAAGGAAATTAGAAAAATTACCAACTTATACGATAGAAAAAATTATTCTTGTAAAAATTTATTTAATAAAAAAAAATTTATAATGTTTGCGCTCCCTTAAAATGCTCAAAGAATTTTTATTAAAAATGTGAAATAGCCATTTGGTTTTAAATTTCAGTGCTGTTGCATTATCGAGTATAAAAAAGGAATGGTTAGCATAGTGATCACATTTGTTAGGAGATATTAGGATATTCCGAGCTTTCGTTTATAAAGACTTTATTATAAAAATTAATTAAAAAATAAAACACATTTATACTCAATGCATTTTTGGACCGCGGGTAGCTTGGCTGACATCTAACTCGGCACGAGTGACAATACATGTCTTTAACGTCAAAAGCCCTGTTAATTTTGGAATTACCCATACATATTCCAGATCAACGATAAAAATGAGGATGAAAAGCAAAAAAATTTAATTTATATCAATTAATTAGTTTGTTACAGCTTCAACATAAAACAATAACGTTTTCATCAAAAAGATTTTGGAAATACTTTTTCTGCTTTTATTTCACAGCTATGTTATATAAGTTTTTACAAATTGTTTATAATGATAATTTATTTATTACATACATAAATAATATTTATGAAACCGTCATTCACATATTGCTTATCGTCTTAATCAGAATGTCAAATTTATAAAATTAGGTGCAGTTTAATTTACTTATACGTAATGAAAAATATTATTTTTAACAATTTATTACAAAAAAAATTTTGTCATTAATATCTAAATTATTTTTCAGAAATTTATTTTAAATTAGAAATTTGGTTTTGAATCGTGTGTTATTTATACGAGTAAATAATTTATATATATTACAAATTGTGTATATGTATTAGGATACATTGTCAGAGGTATTGAAAGATTTGACTTCAGCCTATTAACATAAAAGCTAAATACTTGATGTGATACTATCCTCCATTTTATCTTTGAATTCAATGTGACATAAAATATTCAAGAATATTCTCAATTTTACTTACTTACTCCTATAGCTATTAAAAATATACAGTTAATTTTCAACCTCACCAACAAGATGTCTCAGGATAATTTTTTTTTCTTACTTTTGAAGGGAGAAACTATGTGCTAATTTATAAAGACTGTATATTTATGTAATCTAATCATCAACTTAATTGATTTTAGTGAGGGAATATAATTCAGCTCTTAAGAACTAGACCTATCTAACACTAGCTGACAGACTTTTTATCTTGAATTTAGTAGCCTTTTAGCGAATTTCCCATAGGGAAGAAGCTATTACCGTAGGTCTCATGCATTAACGGGACCAGGTTTTCTTCTTGAAGACAAACAATAGCGTTAAAATTCTATATATATATATAAAAAAAAATCTGTATATATATATGTACTTTACACGATAACTCATAAAAATGTCCGATAAGACAAATTGTAGACTTATCTACAAATGCTCAGACGAGTTCGTCCGGACAACGATCAATGAACTTTTTGTTTTTACAAAATTTTTTTTTTGGTTTTTACATGTAGTTTTTAATTTTTATAATTTTATATTTCACCATTGGATTCAGTTAAAAAATACCAAATTATACTTAAAGTTTTTCTCTATTTAAATAAAATATTAAAAATCTATAATGTTGTATTTCGCTCCAATGTTATTTTTATATTAAAAATTAATATTTCCCATTTAATTTTATTTTTGGATAAAAACTTGATATTTAGCATAGTTGAGATCACATTTATATAAAAATATTTAGTAGTGTTTATTCATGAGCAAACTGCATACTCTTTTCCATGTTAATCTTTTGGTTAATAACTCCTTTTATTTTGAAATGTTGTTGAAATTGGTATAAATGTTAAAAATAAAATTTTTTTTTTTATAAAATTACTTTTGTTATCCTCACAGCAGAAACTAATTTTTTTTATCTTATGAGAATACAAATACTCATGTTTATGGATAATTTTAATAAATCTTGTTATAATATTATTATAATTTATTATTGATTTAAACTATACGAGGTCTGCTGCACTTTTTTATAATTCTACTCTTGTTTATTTTGCTGTCATAAAATATGTTTGGATTTCATACAGAATTTACTTTAATCTTATAACTGTTATTTGAAAACAGGACAATTAACATACATTTTTCTTTGTATGTATGTGTTTTTCTAAAAGATTATTGTGATTGTTTTAGTCTCTGAAAGTTTTAATACTTCTTTTGACAATGGTTCTAAAATGATCAAATCTGTTTTTAGTTAAAAAAAACTAATATAGTCCTCCTTAAGTATTTTTTTTGTGTTATAATTGTTCCTAAACTTGATTGGCAGGTGGAAATCATTACTTTATAGTTTTTTGGTTCTTTCTAACCCAAGGTGTGTTCCTTTTGTTTTAGCCACATGAATTTGATGAGTGTAGATTTGATGTATCTGTCAATGACTGTGTATGGTATTTACGAGCAGAAAGCGCAGAAGATAGACAATATTGGATAGATATTCTTGAAGCATTTAAGGTTTGTATTTTGTATTTGTTTTGTATTGCTGACATGTGTATAACAAAGTCAGCAGTTTATCAAAGAATTTTTTCGATATCTTAGTCTTCCATTATTAAAAATTAACTGTTATAAAATATTTGTAAACTTGTTTAAATAATACTTTTGCACAGTTAAAAAACATTACTTATTTTTATAATCTTTTCAAGTAATGAAGTGCTCAGTAATTTGTTAAAATAATATGAATTTACTTCCAGTTAAGTTGTTAGGAATATTTTGGTACAGTACTGAATTAACCTTAAAAATCAAATTATATAATTAACCCGCCGTTGGTCGAGGTCACATGTGTTACGCGGATGGTTGAGAGGTAAGCGCCACACTCACCTCTTGAAACCCCTTGTAATGATCTATTTTTCACAATTTGGAACAAATTATATCATAACACTTTTGTCTAACTATTTTTCTAACCTTTAATTAATTTACGTTATAATATTAATTACTCCACTAATCACATGTTCATATTTATCTTTATTACTCACATGTTTAGTTGAATTGTCTTTCTGTAAATGTTGTTTATCTGTCATTCTATATGTTGTATTAAGTGAATTAAAGCCTGTGTTTTAGTTATTCAGTCTTTTATTCTAGTACAATTTAATTCACTTAAATACCTAAACAGAATGGACAAGCTTTTGCGTTCAAATATACTCGACTTGACTCCAGAAACAAACAATGCAGCTAGCACTTGGCATCACTGGGAACATAGATTCAAAAACTTCATCAGGAGTACTACAGCTACTGAAGAAGAAAAATTTCATCTACTGATACACTATGTATTACCCACCATCTACGAATATGTGTGCCAATGCCACTCTTATAAAGAATCAATGACAGTCGTGGACAATATCTTTGTAAAACCTGTAAATGAAGTGTTCGCCAGACATAAACTCTTCGCACTGCCAAGAACAAAATGATTCGGTAGGCAGATACATTAAATGATTAAGAATTTTGAGCTGTAATTGTCAATTTAAGGCGGTAACTGCGGACACTATCCGAGATGATTGCATACGTGACTTCTTTATTAAAGGTTTATTTAATCCGGTAATACAACAACAATTATTAGAAAATGTTACTCTTTCATTGTCTGACGCACATTTTCAATCTCGTGCTCTAGAGATTGCCCAACAACACACCATGCATTACGACACTCCCGGTGCTACAATAAATTCAGTCTCAAATAAATTACGATAGAACACAAGCTCATTTCCTGAGAAACTTTGTTGTATCAAGCTACACTCAAAGATCCAGCTAAAGGAGTTGTGCATACTAATGCCAAATGCTACTTTTGCGGTGGACCTCAAATGTCCTTTCTCTTCAAATACTAGATGAGAGAATGTGTCATCCTGGAGTAGCTTTCATGTACCACTGGGTACGTTCCAAGAATTTCCTGTTTTCGGCAAATGAAATACGAGATCTCTTGAAAAACTGTTAGATATGTTGGGAAATAAAACCCTGATTCTTTAAGTTTAAAGGCAAACTGATTAAATCAATGTCACCAACATTGACATTGACTTCAAGGGACCCATTCCGTCTACTACTAAAAATCAATACTTTTTAACAATCATCGATGAATATTCCAGATTTCCTATTATCTTTCCATGCTCAGATCTATCTTCAACTACTGTAATAACCTGCTTGCAACAGTTATTTTAGCGAATTTCCCATAGGGAAGAAGCTATTACCGTAGGTCTCATGGTGAGACTTAAGCCCGGGACCATGTTATTTTTTCTTCTTTAGGTGCCCAGAGTCCAAAAACAATAGTCGTTAAAATTTTTAGCGAATTTCCCATAGGGAAGAAGCTATTACCGTAGGTCTCATGGTGAGACTTAAGCCCGGGACCATGTTATTTTTTCTTCTTTAGGTGCCCAGAGTCCAAAAACAATAGTCGTTAAAATATATATATATATATGTGTATATATGTATATATATATATATGTGTCTGTTAGCACGATAACTCTCGTAAAAATGGTCCAATCAAGACCAAATTTGGTAGAGACGTGTATTCCTACAAGTGCTCGGACGAGTTCGTAAACCAGACATATCGGTCAATAGGAACGGGTAGTTTGGGGGGGTTTTGTACCCCAAAATGGGTTTTTTGCGTTTTTCACATGTAATTTTTAAAAATTTCTAATTTTATATTTCACCATTAGAATCAGCTTAAAAAACTACACAATTAAGCTCCTTAAAGTTTTTCTCTATCTTAAATGGTTACCGAGATATTAAAAAATCTAAACACAGTACATTGTATTGTGGGGCTCCAATGTTAATCTTATGGAGGATGGGGAAAAATTAATATTTCCCATATTAATGAATATTTTTGGATAAAACTTGATATTTAGCTTCTTGTGGTTGAGATCTATCCATTTACGCTTAAAAATCATAGTTTATGTGTTAAGCATGGCAGCAAACCTGCATACTCTTTTCCCATAATAATCATACAGGGAATAGGCAAACTCCTTTATTTATGGAGAGATGTTGATGAAAGTTGGTATAAATGTTAAGATAAAAATTATTTATGGTAGAAATGCCTAATTTCAGTGTTCCTCACAGCAGCAAACCTGCACACTCTTTGCCATGTTAATCTTATGGAGAATAGGCAAATAATTCTCATGTTTATGGACAGATTTTTTTGAAACTATTCATATATTATTGATTTGGAAATTCGCTGAGTACGCAGGTCTGCTGCGACGGGGGTATTATATATATATGTATATATGTATGTATATATATATGTGTCTGTTAGCACGATAACTCTCGTAAAAATGGTCCGATCGAGACCAAATTTGGTAGAGACGTGTATTCCTACAAATGCTCGGACGAGTTCGTAAACCAGACATATCGGTCAATAGGAACAGGTAGTTTGGGGGGGTTTTGTACCCCAAAATGGGGTTTTTTGCGTTTTTCACATGTAGTTTTTAAAAATTTTTAATTTTATATTTCACTATTGGAATCAGCTTAGAAAACTACACAATTAAGTTCCTTAAAGTTTTTCTCTATCTCTAACGGTTACCGAGATATTAAAAAATCTAAACACAGTATGTTGTATTGTGGGGCTCCAATGTTAATCTTATGGAGGATAGGGAAAAATTAATATTTCCCATATTAATGAATATTTTTGGATAAAACTTGATATTTAGCTTCTTGTGGTTGCTATCTATCAATTTACGCTTAAAAATCATAGTTTATGTGTTAAGCATGGCAGCAAACCTGCATACTCTTTTCCCATAATAATCATATAGGGAATAGGCAAACTCCTTTATTTATGGACAGATGTTGATGAAAGTTGGTATAAATGTTAAGATAAAAATTATTTATGGTAGAAATACCTAATTTCAGTGTTCCTCACAGCAGCAAACTGCACACTCTTTGCCATGTTAATCTTATGGAGAATAGGCAAATAATTCTCATGTTTATGGACAGATTTTTTTAAACTTGTAATATATTATTTTTATGTTATTGATTTGGAAATTCGCTGAGTACGCAGGTCTGCTGCGACATTTATATATATATATGTTATATATGTATGTATATATATGTGTCTGTGAACACGATAACTCTCGTAAAAATGGTCCGATCGAGACCAAATTTGGTAGAGACGTGATTCCTACAAATGCTCGGACGAGTTCGTAAACCAGACATATCGGTCAATAGGACAGGTAGTTTGGTTTTGTACCCCAAAATGGGGTTTTTTGCGTACATGTAGTTTTTAAAAAAATTTATATTTCACCATTAATCAGCTAGAAAACTACACAATTAATTTTAAAGTTTTTCTCTATCTAATTTACCGAGACATTAAAAAATCTAAACACATTGTTTATTGTTAATGTTAATCTTATGGAGGATAGAATTAATATTTCCCATATTAATGAATATTTTTGTTACTGTATTTAGCTTCTTGTGGTTGAGATCTATCCATTTACGCTTAAAAATCATAGTTTATGTGTTAAGCATGGCAGCAAACCTGCATACTCTTTTCCCATAATAATCATACAGGGAATAGGCAAACTCCTTTATTTATGGAGAGATGTTGATGAAAGTTGGTATAAATGTTAAGATAAAAATTATTTATGGTAGAAATGCCTAATTTCAGTGTTCCTCACAGCAGCAAACCTGCACACTCTTTGCCATGTTAATCTTATGGAGAATAGGCAAATAATTCTCATGTTTATGGACAGATTTTTATAAAACTTGTCATATATTATTATATTATTGATTTGGAAATTCGCTGAGTACGCAGGTCTGCTGCGACGGGGGTATTTTTATTTGGGACTCCCAACTTCATTCATTCTGATCACGGTTGTTCTCTCATGTCTGCTGAATTGAAATGGTTTCTTACAACTAATGGAGTAGCTACAAGTAGAACAACTGCCTACAGTCGATGAAAAACAGTACAACGGATCGAGAACAATACTTGGTTTGACCGGCCTAAAATGAATCGGTCGTAGTAGGTAAAAACATGCAATACGTTCTGTGATGTGTACCTCCACTAAAACATCACATGGCGGATTGGCACCCAGAAAGATCTTTTTTTTGCCGTTTTCATCCTGTAGTTTCATGAAAAATCCAAATTCATCAGTATGACCAGGTAGAATAGATCTTTAGAAAACTCAATGCATACCTAAGGATCACAATGGTAAACAAATTATACATCACAGTTTACGACATGCCATTAAATCTCGACATTGTAGTGATGAAGACTTTCAATGTTTAATCCAAGGATAGGGAAAAAGACCATATCCCAGAATCATAGAAATCTCGAGAAAATGTAGCGGAGACAGTCCAAGCTCAACGTAAAAGAACAAGATTATGTTTAAAGACTATGAAATTCTTCTTTAAAAATAATATACAGTAAACCCTCTCATATATATTTTAGATGTGATGAAACTTGGTATGAAGGGGAATAAAAATTTTGTATAAAATAAAAAAATACTTTCAGTGTAGCAGACCTGCACATAAATTTTCATAATATATGACAGTTAAAAAAAACTGTCATATATATTATTTTATTATTGATTTGGAAATTTGAGTACGCAGGTCTGCTGCGACGGGTATTTATTCAACTATTTTTATTTTCATTATCCGTTTCTCCATGCTGAATAAAGGTTCTTACTAAGAAAGAAAAGAGTACAAGTGAGAAAACAATCTGAAGAAAAAGATGTTCTCAAATTGAACAATACCGTAAAAAAAATCTGATTTAGTAGGAACAACATTAATTTTTTATGTGTTCACTAAAAATCACTGAGACATGAAAATCTGTGTTTAGATTTCATATCTGACCGTTGGAAAAAAGATTTAAAGTAAATAAGCTGTTAGGTAAAAATAAAATTTAGAAGAAAATGTACATGTAAACAAAATAACAGTCAAAAATCACAAACTATGATGAAATTGTTTCCAAATTTCCACAAGAAACAGTCAAAAACCTCAATGACCAGAATAGAAATCTAGAAAATGTAAGAAACAAAAACAACCCCAAAAGAACAAAAAATTACTGAAAATTAAAGACTATGAAATTTCTTCTTTGAGGCGGGAAAAATAAATAACAGTCTAATCCTACCATGAGAAGATAGCAAAAATCTATTAACATTTGTATATTAAATAAAAAAACCACTTTAATAATATAAAAACTCCAAAAATCATGTAATACAGTACAAAGTGGTACAGTACTAGAGTAATACAATTTTTCCTCCATCGTAAGGACAACCCTTTTTCTTTTTCCGGCCATAATAACTTATTCCTACCCGAAACTAAAACTAACCGTTTCAAGAAAGACAAGGTCACTGAAGCAAAACAAAGGCGACACTGGCCACGGAGGCAGGTGTTGTCACTACAGTACACATGATGCGTTGGCTTGGCTATGTGGGTACAGACAGGTGGGGTGGGGAGGTTTATTGTTTCGTAAGTTAGTGACCTTGCACCAGATAGCATAAAATACAGACAGTAGCGCTAGAGACTCAGGCACTCGGGACTAGTGTGACTCATCGTTGCCCCATTCCGCTTTTGAACAATACCGCTGTCCACATGGCTTCAACCCCGCGTTCGGCGATCGGCGCGCTACTAACTGGCCTACAAACATCGTTCGCGACTACTGGTTTAACAAACATTGACCTCCTAGAGTAATTTTAAATTTTTGTATTCTTTCAAAATCACGTCCGGATATCCGGAGGGTCCGGATATGAGAGATCCGGATATGAGAGGGTTTACTGTAATACATTTCCTTTTACCTGTTTGTAAATTATTAATATTTATTTCACATGTTTTAAATGTCAACTGTTTTGGTTATATTCTTTATTATTTACAATTAAACTCAATATAATGTTTAGTCGAATAAAGCCAGATTTCTCCTGGTAATTACCATAATATTTATTATTTCACAGTCCAAAAGCTTCTCTGCTGTCAGGGTTTTCATAAAAGTTTGTCTGTAAAAATATGATAGTGTTTGTTCAGTAGTCCCGTTTTTTCCATTAGGACCACCTTCCGATTGAAGTGTAGGGGTTTTCTGTGTAGAAGTCTAAGCCACTATATAGTTCAAAATATAATATGCGGCAATTTTACTCACACGCTTTTTTTACCCAAATGTTTTATTCTGTAATGAGCGTGTTTTTTATTGGAAAGGTACTGTATAGAAGGACACATGTTCTTCATTATTATATAAACATCACTTTGATCATAACATTCCTCCCCTCGACAGAGAGCTTCACTAAGTGTCAAGTGTAAATATGAATTTATTAGCAGAAATAAAACCTGATATAAACTGAGTGCCTACTGTCCCAATAGGCTCTCAGTTTTTTTCAAGGTTTTTTCAATTTTATGACTCCCTTAATCTTATGTTCAGATCATGGACAACATACTTTATTTGAGTCATCGACCGATACAACTGACAGTCTATACAGCAGTAAGGAAGTTTGTAACAACCCAGAAGCTAACTTTTCAGTTACCAGTTTATTTGCATAGTAATTAGTATGCGTGTCATCAAATTCCAAACAGACTGGTTGGTTAAAAACAAAAAAAATGGTCAGCTGTTTCTCTCAGGGAGTTTCCTAGGTCTAGGGTCTCTAACAAAAAACTTGTCAGCAACACTTTCTACATAATTTTCTGGTGGATGGACAACATACAATTAGGTTCAAGATGTTGTACTGGTAGAGGAGTGGATTCTCACCCAGTTAGGTCCAAGATCATCTCTGATTTCATCAGAGTTAGATAAAAAGTGTATTTTCATCACAAATGAAACATACGACAACAAACACCAAGTAAACAAACAGTCTCAATTACTAGTTGCTCCAACATCTGATCAGATGTTACGATTGAAACATTTCCACTACTGTCAACATCATAGCCAATCATTTTTGCCAATCATAGAAGTTGGAATTGTAAGAAAGCTTATAATATCTACTTTAAAACAATAAAAATCTGAAGCAGATACTCTAAATTTACGTGAACGGTGGTTATTTGAGCGAATGCTTGAAGAATGCATTGTTTCTCGAAGTTTTAAATTTCATGTGTATGGTAAGTAATATCACTGTTAATAAGATAGTTTATTTTGTATCACCCTTTAACATGTTTGACCAAGGTTGTGAGACAGGTGGACCGTGTGCAGGCCGAGTCTGGGTACGGCAGCGAGAACAGCCTCAAACGTCATGGCAGTGCAGTCTCTCTGGCATCCAACACAGTCTCTACAGCCTCTGCCTCCAGTTTCAAGAAGGGGCTGAGTGAGTCGTTTATCCTTTTTTTTCATATAGCTTGGTTTTAAATAGGCTTAAGAAAAACAATTTAAGGATTCTCACGGGTTTTCTAACCGGGCATTGTAGGCTCAGGGGTCATCTTATTAAGACACAACGATGAAAAACCAAAATTTTTTGTACAAATACGACCATTGGATTATTAATGTAAAATGAAACTTACATAATATTAAATTCTAAAGCTGTTTATCCTATTATTATAAATATTACAGAATCTCATATGAGCACTCAAATCAGGACTTGGTTCTTTAACTACTTCATTAATTTATTTTTTAAATCTCAAGGCAAATTATGGTAAAGAACGTTTTTTTTATACTCTTTGAATAATCTAAAAATTAATTCAATAAAGCTATTCAAAAAATTATAAAACAATTATTTTAATTTTGTCTAAGTAATAATAAATATAAATGCAATTAAAAACATTTAAAAAAAAATTTGTTTATAGTTTTGAAAGAGAAGCTTGCTGAGATGGAAACGTATAAGGACATTCTTTGCAACCAAATGAAGACTTTGCAAGGATATTTTGACACTTGCGCAGACACAGCAGCCAACAAAACACAAGGTAATTCCTTAAGTTGGATATTAATACAGATTTTCGTGTTAAAAAAGGTATGATAAAAACATTTTTTAAAATTCTTATACTATCTGTAAAACAATTTGATATCATTTATAATAGTCTGAACCAATAGTTCTGTTATTACGAAACACTAATCATAAGAGTATAAGTCCATTGTAAGGATGACTATTGGTGACTCAATATGTAGGAAATTTTTGATTTAGAGCTGTAGGCCTATATTTAATATAATGTTATATCAATTTATAGAAACTAATATGTATGGTTTTTGTTTTGCTTGTTGAAACTCACACTTATGGATAGGTGGTAAGAATTATTTTTGTGTAGTAGAATCTGAAGTAGTGAAAGCAGCAGTGGATTTCCGTGGTGAGGCTCTCACATTTAGAGAGACAACAGCAGCCATGTTGAGCAACCTGCAGCAGTGTCTCGATGCAGTTGGTCAACGGGAGGACATCTGGAGGCGACGGCTGGAGAGAGAGGTGAGAGACATTCATACCTAACTGCTTGAGGTAGGGTCACTTGAAAACAGAGAAATTTCCATATATGTTTTACCGTAGTTTGCTGTTTCAATCACTTGAAGTGTAAAAAATTAATAATAAGAACAATAGTTTTTGTATTTAAATGCATTTTTTACCAACAGGTAGACAAACGTAAGCAGCTAGAAAATGCTTTGCTGGGTAACAGAAAACATCCAAGCCTTGGACCAGACCTGGAAGTGAGTAGATTGTTTTTAAAATCACCATAATCATTGTCAGATTTGACAACTAGCCATTAACCCTTCAAGCTGGGAATATTAAGAGCCTCTAACACCCCCGGATGGCATTATTTTGGATTTTGGAGCTATTTCCTGCAAACCTGAGCTATAACTTTTAAAGCTTTGTCATTACAGTTATTGCAAAAAAGACTGCACTGACGATGGATTGTCAGAAGCTAGTATCGCGAAAACCCCCGCTGATGAAAAATCGTCAGCCAGTTAGTTTTTCATATAGTATATGCTCTCTGGCACATTTTAACCCTTAAAGCGCTACTAAAAATCACGGTCCCTGCTCATTTAGTGTAAAAAAACAAAAATATTACTATCCAAATATTCTTTTAAGTAGCTTAAATAAAATAGAAAACAGCAATTTGCTTGGTTTTTAATTATTGAAGATTCTTAGACTATCTTTAGGTATTAAATACCCCCTTCGCAGCAGACCTACGTAATCAACGAATTTCCAAATCAGTAACATAATAATATGTGACAAGTTTTATTACAGTGAAACTTGGTTATAACGTCATTGAAGGGACCACACAATTAATGACGCTATATCAGAGAGACACTATAAAAGATGTTACATAATTTTAATTTAAATCCGAGGGAAAATAGAGAAACACATTTTTTACATGAAATTAAGACATTTAATGAAGGTAATTTGAAATACACCGTAAGTTTATGTTTATGACTGACTGAACTACTCTACTATATAAAAAATCGAATTTGAAAATATTGCAATGAAGTTCGGCTTGGTGAATTCAACTGTTGGTTCAATTTAAAAAAAAAACAAGCCCGAACACACGTCTGCTATCTTACGTCCCTCCTCACATGCTCTTATAACTCACACCTTCTTCGGCAAAACCTTTCTCTTAACACTTGCCATTATTTTTCAATACTGTATTTGTAAATTAAAATAACAAAAAACAAACTGTAAAAGACGTACACTGAACTAACGATAGCTGCACAAACTGTAGGTACGTACGAACGGCATCACAGTGCTTTGACGCGACGTGAGTCACTGACACTGACCTTGATGACCGGCGACAGCGGATATGGGTAGAGGGAGGGGGTTGGGGTGGTTAGCGGTAAGACAGCAATAAAATGCCGTTTCTAAAAATAGAATATAGCTAAACAATAACCGTAGCCCTCACAATGCACTACCGACCGAACTTTGTCTATTTGGCTATATGTAGCCTTCATCTCGGCCCAATTTTCTTGACGTTAAATACGAGGTTTTAGAATTTACTGACGATATATCTGAGGTTTTACCTATGTAAATACCTAAAGTTTGGCGGGACCTAAAAATAAATGACGTTATATCCGAGTTGACGTTAAAGCCGAGGCCGCAATAACCGAGTTGCACTGTATTATCTGTCGATAAATATGAGAGTTATTTACCTATTCTCCATTAGATTAACATGGGAAAGAGTATCCAGGTCTGCTGCTGTCAGAAGCGCTGAAAGTAGGTGTTTCTGGTGTAAACAATTTATATTTTGACCATTTATATTAAGTTTCATCAACATCTGTCTACAAATAAAGGAGTTTACCTAATCTCTATATGATTAACATGGGAAAAGAGAATGCAGGTTAGCTGCCATGATAAACACATAAACTATTATCTTTAAGCATAAATGTATGGATCTCAACCACATGAAGCTAAATATCAAGTTTCATCCAAAAATATTGGATAATAAGTGAAACAATAATTTTTCCTTATCCTCCATAAGATTTAACATTGAAGCCCCAAAATACAACGTACTGTGTTAAGATTTTTTAATATCTCGGTAACCGTTGGAGATAGAGAAATACTTTAAGGAACTACATTGTGTAGTTTTTTAAGCTGATTCTAATGTTTGAAATTTTATAAAATTACGTAAACAAGAAACACATTACATTTAACCTTTAAAACTTTTACTTTCTCCCCTTATACGTAGTATATGGAGAAAGTATTGTTTTCGTCAAAATTTTCGAATTTGAGTTGAGGGTGGATATATCCGTTTTGGGGTCCCCTGAATCCAAAAAAGTGGGTTTTGACGTGATGTCTGTCCGTCCGTGTGTCCGTGTGTGTGTGTGTGTGTGTGTGTGTGTGTGTGTGTGTGTGTCTGGATGTGTACAGTGCCACAGCCTACCCCGTTGGTCCGATTTAGATGAAATTTGGCATGTATGTATATATTCACGGTATCTCCAGGCGTTTTTTTTCATTTTTTTGAATTTTTGATTTTTAAGGGTAGTTCACCCCTAAAAACCCTTAAAAAACGTGAAAAATCCAAATTTCTCAAAAACGGCTCTAACGATTTTTATTAAAATTTGACAGTTTATAGTGTACAGAGTACTAAATAATTTGACACCACCCGCATATCTGTAAAAATGACGGTTCAAAAGTTATGGGCTTTTAAATGTCAAAAAAATCAAATTTTTATATTTCAGCGAAAACAATAAAAGTAAAGTATAACTTGTCTGGTATCATTGAAACCAGCTTAAAAAACCAAACAAATTAGTATTTTGAATTATTTGTCTACGACTAACGGTTCCAGAGAAAAGTTAAATTTACTGTCTACGATAAACGCAGTACGTTGTCTGAAAGCGCCCAATGTTATTCTTATGGAGAATATGAAAAAATCAATTTCTTCCTTACTTTCCAACCGTTTTCCATGATACTTGGTATGAAGCGTAAGGTCAAATCACCGAACAAAACCAGCATAAAAAAGGTGGGTATTACCGGGGGGGGGGGGGGGGTTTCCCCCCATACAATTTCAACAATAAATTATTACATGATATTTAGAATAACTTTGTAGAACATGATAGTTTTATTACAGATTGTCTTTTTAAATTTACTTAAGGGAGAAAGTATGTGTCAGTCCACTGGTACCGTTTATTTAAAATTACATATGAAAAATGTAAGAAACCCTATTTTTGGGTACAAAATACCCCTTCCGATTGAATGATATGTCTGGTTTACGAACTTGTCCGAGCAAATGTAGGAATACACGTCTCTACCAAATTTGGTCTCGATCGGACCATTTTTACGAGAGTTATCGTTAGAGGTGAAAAAGTCCTATAAATACCCAAACTTTCGGATAAGCTGAATAAAATGAGGTTAAAAACGAAAGATAAATGCTAAACTTTCCGTTTGAGATACGTCAGCGATATGGATCAACAGAAATGTTTAAGCAGATGACAAAATTACGCAATTCATAACCTATTGGAATGTAAGAACGTCTTTGGGCGGTACGAGGATGCGTTATGATTATTCGATTCTTCAACTACGTATTTAAGTTATTGATTAAGTTCAACACGATATTGCATTTTGAAATACAAAGCATAGCGTCAACGATAGTTGCACCGAATATCAGATTGTGATTTGATATTATTTCGCATAAAATATGATCTCAGCTACAAAAAACTGTGAATTGTCGATTTAGTATTTGGTAACAAAGCTTAACCATCATAATATCTCTGGTATTTGCAGCAAAAATTAATACTATTTAATTTTTATTGTCTACGTAATTCGATCGTCTGATCGAATTAAAATTTAACTATTTCGACATAATGGACTATTTTTTGTTATCGCATTCTCGAGTTCTCAGGGTTTGAGCAATACGAAAAAGTGTTGTCAAATTTACATTTGACCTATTTCTCTTTCAGTGTTTACATAACCAACAAATTTTCCACTCGTTTTCATTCTACAATTTCTCTTTGTTGAATGATTTTAGGCGTCATCAGTTTTTAAATGGAACGTTTTAGATAATTTTAAGATGAATAATTAACTAGATTACGACAAGGTACCATAATTTCACAGGTTTAAATATTGTTCTGCCCGATACTCCAACTCTGCTCCTGCGCAGAGTCCTTTGTCCAATAGTCGGTGTCAGCTCTGTCACTGCTTTTTCTAGCTCCTTGTCACAGATACATCAGTGACAGAACCATATTGGTGACTTTGTCACAGGTACAAAAATATCGCTTATCCCTACCGATATGCAGATAGCTGATGGCAACGAGCCGACGTCGTCTGTCAAATCTTGGTTCTTTGTTTATGGCGATTCCTTTTTGTGATTGTAATAAATAAAATAGTTGAATCATGGAATAAAATTGAGAATTATTATTTATAAATCTATCCAAGGTTTTTTAAAACTAACTTTTAAGAACTGTTTATGTAATTTATTATAAGGCGAATTATAAGGTTCTGTTGATTTCATTCCGTGAATAGTATGGCGTGTATTAAAATTTCTTACTTTTCAAAGTAAAAATTTTAGTTTTGTTGTTCAGCCTATGATGAATTTATGACTTTTTATGTCCAATGTAATAACTTTGATAACATTTTATCGATTTTTTCAAATTTATTCTTAGATAAGTGTGATTCCAGTGTGTTATTGCGAGTATCAGAATCCGAAAATTATCCGATCCGAACCCTAACTATCCGATCCGGATCCAATCCGAACTTGAGCTATCTGATCCGAAAAAAATTCACTATCCGCACACCTCTAGTTATCGAGTTCACAGACACACATATACAGTATATATATATATATATATATAAATTTTAACGACTATTGTTTTTGCACTCTGGGCACCTAAAGATGAAAAAATAACATGGTCCTGGGCTTAAGTCTTACCATGAGACCTACCTACATGAGACAGTACCTATGGTAATAGCTTTTACTATACATCATTAATAGACGTGCCATTCTTATGCGCAAGCTGTAGTGGCTTGAGTGGTTCCCGAATCGGCGTGGGGAGTTAGTGCGTGGTTCCCCGTACAGGAGCGCTGTCGTCTGCTACCCCCCTCCCCCCCTTCGGCCAACTTACAACCAATTATGAGAACGAGAGAGGGATGTGCGCCGTGCGCGCGCACTCCTGAGGGTGGGGTCAAGTGAGCTTACAGCCTTCGCCACTAGGATGCGGCACTACACTCTCGGGCTTTCCGAAATTTTGTTGGCGACAACTTGACAACTTTTAACAATGAATGACACGTCTATTAATAATGTATAGTCAAAGGTAATAGCTTCTTCCCTATGGGAAATTCGCTAAAATGCATTTCTTTCGACTGGAATGAGCCATTTCAGTTAATTATAATTAGTTAATAAATCCTATACAATAAAAACATTCACACAATATATACTACTTACCGCTAAAACACAATAAAATAAACACACATCAACAAAAATGTCAACAAACAAGGTTAGCGAATTGAAAACAGCTGGCCATAGTGTTTTTCCGTCAACAATAGCGTTGTGCGAAGGCTCGAATCATCGAGAGCTTTTTTTCAAGCATTTTAAAGCTCGGCTCGAAATGTTTTGAAAAAGCTTGAAATTCGAGCCGAGCTTTTGCTGAGTAAAAACACTCTTAATTTATGGCCGTAATTTTAAATAACTCTTTTCATACGGTCGTTTTTACATCTGTCAGCGTGATGAATTCAGATAGGAGGAAGAAGTAATGTTGTTACGTATTTTGGGATGTCGTAATAAGAAGTGAAACAGATGACATTGTTCTCAATCAGATGAAACTTGACCAAGAAATCAGCTGTAGCGCTGCCGACTCAAAATTATCTTGAGTCATACACTTCCAGATGAATACAGAGTAAGCATAAATGGAGTAGTACGATCAGACACTTATTGCATATAGAAAAAGTAGACCCGTGTTTTATTTAATATCTTCTACAAGTGAATATTTTTCCTCATTCAAACTAATTTTAGTATTCTTTGTAAGTACATTCAAAGAAAAATACTACTAATCAAAATTGAATAGTATTGAATTAAATCATAGTTAATAGGTTAGTTTTAATAATGGCTTCTTTTCGTCATCAACTGACAACTTCCATTGCCTTCCTTATACAGCAAAAAATTAGATCCATAGTTTTTTATTTTATAATATTTATTTCAAAAAATAAACTTTGAGTATATGATGAATTATTTTAAATTGTTCATTACAATGGACATCTATCATATTAAATGTTTTATCAGTATGACAAATCATAAATGAAAACATTACATTTGAGATTCTCAGTTAAACCGGGTGTAAGCTGTTAATGATAAGAGATAATGGGATGTGGACAGACAATAATGGTAACAAAAAATACGACCTTGAGCCTTGCTCATGTGGAGGGGAGGAGGGGTTTGTTGACGTTTGAAACTGACTGAAACTTCATTATTTTATTTTACAGTCAAATACTTTCATTTCTCTAGTATTATTATCTAGTTAAAAATTGCAATTTACGTTTTCTCTTTAATAATCATTAATCAGAGAGGATAGAGTAAGTAAGCAATAAAAAGTAATGATTGAATAGTTTTAAATAAATATTGTAAATGTAACTCATTGAATTTTTAAAAGTCGTGTTTTCAATTTATAAATATGAATTTGATTAAAAACTAATTATTTGAAATGATACCAAAACTAGATTTTTTAAATAGGGCCTAACTGTTTAACTTGCTTCTGTTATAGTTTCTATTTTATTACTCTTTGAATATTTTTATCTATGGTTTAGACCACAATAATAATCAATGCTATCTAGAAATAGTATGTATGTTTCTTATTTCCCAATGTTATATATATATAAATATTTTTCAACCTATACACAAGAGGTTTGAGATTTGATCAACATTTTAAAAATAGAGATATATTTTTTGTTATACAATAGTTAAAACAGTTTGTTATTTAGTTGAGTGGTTTATAAAAGATATATAATGTATTTTTTATTTGCAGTAATATATTTTTTTATAATTCTTGGTTTCATTTTAAGTCCTGCCAAGCACCTACAAAAATTCTAAATTACATTCTAAATGCCTCATTTTTTTAGCAAACTTTGCTTTTTTGATATAATTAGGGGTCTGCGGTACAGGAAATTATGAGGTCGGTACGGTACGGTATGGTACAAATTGTTGTACCTCGGTTCTCGGTACAAATTCGGTACGGTACGGTACATGAGAATAATGCCGCCAGTAACATTAACTGATCTCATCCTTTTTTTCATAAGTATTTTCCAGAATTTAATTAGTGAAAACATAGAGAAAGGAGTTTAAAAAAATATACAATGTCAGGAGAAATATTTTACTGTACTAATTTTCAAACTGTAATATATGATTTTTAAATCCATTCTTTAAAAAACATATCATATTAAACATATTAATAATTATTTAAACATTATAGTTGTATGTATGTCGTAACTAATTAATAAGGGGAAATAATCTTCTCAAGTCTATATGAAACTAAGGATGAACAAACAAAATAAAAAACTATAATGTATTTTATTGCAGAACAAAAAATACAGAAAATATACTGAGTCAATACCCCCTAGCCAAGACCTATGTTTTATATTGTCCTGGTTTATTATTTTTAATTCAACCAATCACAATAATTGTTCAAATTAAATGAAACACTTTCATAAAATGTCAAAGGGCTCTTTAGACTAAAATGGTTATTTTAGTATAAAGTGGTAATATTTTAATATTACAATGGAACCTCTCAAATCTGAACATATTCTGGGAAATAAAAAAATAAATAGCTGGAAATTAAAAAAAAATTAATCACATAAACTTATTTTTCAAGGTTTAACAAAGTCAGGGTTTTTCGCTTAAAGTCTGTTATCTTTAACAGTTGAAATGAAGAAAATCTTCTCACGAATTCCAAGCCATGTCGGTTGTTATAGATGCACTTATGTAGTGAGCAGGTAAACGCTCTCTAAACTAGACACAGACAGTAGACAGACGCGATACGCATCCCTGTTAGTAAGGGTAGGGGGAGAATGGTTTATTTTTAGCACAGGCTCGACCCGCCAAGGTCACTGCCCATAATGAACTTATTGAGTCACGCACAGCCTGTATAACCCGTCGGTTACCGCGCGAATACAGTGACGAAATAAGTACGTACTTATTTCGTATTTATTTCCTTGGAAGAACAGGCTTCAGTCCCAATTAGTTCGGATTTGAGGGGTTCCACTAATGAGGAAATACAGAAAATATTGTTCAATAATAAAAGTTATTTATTTCCTTTATTCAATTATATCTCCTTAATATTATGATTTTTTATTTTATTTGAGGGAAAATCCCGAAAGAGCGAGATCAATACGGCAAATCGCAGTTCTGTATTGGTCATTTAACATCGTCAACAGGCTGTCAGAGGAAAAAGAACGAATCAATTTAAAGAATCATGAATCACAGTTTAAAAGATTTTCATCGTGATTGAAAAATCACAAGTATTCCCATCGCTATTTGAAACACGACTAATACGAGCTTCATACTGGTACGACTATTTTGTTGCGTCAAAAGGAGGAACGGTTCCCTGATCGCGTAAGCTGCTAAACGTGGATAGGATAATAAGCCGGAAATGCACAATAATTTAGAGCCGGCAGGGAGATGGCTGGTTGCCCGATATTCCTCAAGTCCTGGTGAAATTGTTTTATTTTAAATGATCATTCACCAACACGCTATGAGTCAGTCTTACATTCAGTATTTGCCTTACATCTGGGCAGTGTTGTAATTCTTTATTACTTTTGTAGAGTATAAAGCCTTTAACGGCCGGTTTTTATTCAATGTTTTCGGCAGGAGATATTCCATAGTTATATTTGATGGCTACCTAGACTGGATAGTGACTTAATTTTTCCTTATTTGTACCGTACCGAACTTGTACCGAAAAAATTCTTGTACCGTACCGAGGTTCGGTACAAGGCTGGAACCGTACCGTACCGATTTTTTCGGTGCACCGCAGACCCCTAGATATAATATACATAGATAAAATTAATTTAAAAACATCTTTGGATGTTTTTAAAGTTATCAAACTAAATTATGGACTGTACAATTTAGTGAGCAGCCTAATATATTTTTAGCTTTAATTTCAAGGGTTTTTATTATCCTCAGTTATATGATTTTTGTCTAACAGGAAATTTTGTCACGTTGTATTGATTTGAATTGGAATTCTTTGAATCACATCATATCAAATCGAAAATTTTTTGCTCCATCGCACACCCCTATTCAGATCAGGTGAAGGTTTTTAAAAGCTCAGCTCAAAAAGCTTGAGCTCGAGAATTTTTTAAAAGGCTCGGCTCGGCTCGCACTTAAAATTCCAGGCTCGCACACCCCTAGTTAACAGCAATATAGGAGCACATGAATACTGGCCAAAGTCGCATACTAATTTCAGTCACTAAATATTTCAACAAAACACCATATTGGTTTTGTGAGTACATAGAGGCTAAAGCAACATCACCATGCACTTTATTTGTTGTTTCGTGAACTGCAGCACGGTAAATGTGGCAAAATGATTAAACGAGAGTAAACTCGTGTACAACGCCGTGCGATCCGAAGAAAGTCGTCAGCCACCCGGTATGGGTTAATCTAACTCATTTCATTTTAGATGTCTTTGGTTCCTCTTTTACTGTCTTTTTTTTTTGTTGTAGCTACAGCCAGAAATAAATATAATGTGTTTGTTCGTTTACTGTTGTGAATGAACATGATTGCGTAGTCAGTCTGCAGTTGAGGCTATGTAGTTGTGTTTATACCCATATTATTGATGGTAAACAATTAAAATTTACTCTTTGGTGTTTGTGTGAAGTTAAGTGAGTGTTTTGTAAGTTGATTGAGTTAGTAAAATGGAAGACAGTTTGAGATTGAGTGAAGTGGATCGGGAGCTTATGCTGAGCGATGACTGATTAAAGTCTGTTAACATTTTCTATAACATTTTTTTCTTGGTCAAAATCCCATGAAGATTTGTACACACACTCTCTAAAATTTAAGTAATAATTGAAATTATTTCCCTACCGTAAAATTATTCTTTGTTTGTCACCTGTGGTAAGTTGAATTAGCCCTCCAAGTTGTCAATCACCCGAATTTGTGCGACTCTGCAGTCTCTACTTTACTGCTTATTTAAAGCTTTATAAATGTTTAATCAGAGTTATAATCTATACCCTAAAATCTTGTACAGGAACTTCTAGGCTTTATATTTTTATAAATGTTTCACACTTGTAACAATAAGTAAGCAAGTGTATGATAGAACTTACATTACTCTTTAGGAAGAAGAAATTTTGTTTTAAGAATACCTGGATTTTAACCTAAGGATGATACGTAATAAGAAGGTAACACTAACACCTACCACATTTTTTTGAATTGCATATTTTATCTACTTTAACCCTAGAACTGGCAAAGTCGTAATTCACGACGCATTTACAAAATCAATAAGAAGTGGCAGGTGGAGCCATCTGTCGTCAATTTAGTGAACTTGTTAGACACTAGCACCTTCGTGACCGTGTTGCCCTCTGGGGGCAAGCAACCAAGCCTGCTCACGAAGTGCACTAGACTGCCACCGGGCATGTCTTATAACCAAGTAAGCGCTTTCTACTCCTATGCACTGGTGGCTGAACCAGCTAAAGGGCTACGCTGACGAGCGTAACATTCTAGCCATTCGGAAGTGCTAGGGTTCGAATCCCGACCATGAGCAATCCCAATTTGGCTTGAAAATGTGTGGTATAGTGGAGTGGGGGGCCTACCTTAAATAAACGATGGCCGGCTTAGGTGGAAGTTGACGGCATTTGTAGGCTTGATTGGGATTGCAGTGGACACCTGTTTTGCTTTTCTGGTTAGTGGTTATAAGGGGGAGGGTATGATTTATGCTTTTTTTTATACTTAATATTTCAAGAAGATATTAGTAATTATTTTAATGTTACAGTTAAAAGTAAAAAGCTTGCCACTTCTAGGGTTAAGGGAATATATGACATTATATAAGTTTGTGGTGTTTTATGCACGTCTAAATAAAACTGCAAAAAATCGCTTTGCATTATGGTTTATTTGTAATAGACACTTAGAGGGTAAAAAAAATCTGTTTCACTTATTTTATTATATGCAGTTCAGATATTTATATTTTAACCCTGGATAACTTAACCTAGTTTATTCATACGTGGTTACTAAACCTTCGTCATTTTGACTACGCAATTTATTTTACTTTTTATAAGTTTTTTTGTATTTTTTTATTTTAACGAATGAAAATCATAGAGTTATTGATTTAGGTAGTATTCTATTAAATATTAATGATTTTTACTTCTGTAACAATACATTAAATGTCATTACTTGACAGATGTTTTTAAATAAATCTTAAATTGCAATGTCTGAGGTAAAAGAAAAAAATACAGTAGAACTCCAACTATCCGAACTCCGACTATCCGAATCGCCGATTATCCGAATCACTTTCAGAAAAAAATTTGTCCAAAAAAAGTCTAAGTGCGCTATTATTCTTCCCCCCGCGAAGCCAGTGTTTGCGTGTAAAATGGAAGTACATTTTATTTATATTTAAAAAATGATGTTTCTTACATTTAATTCAATAAAAAAATAGTGTAATATCAAAACGTAGCTTTTTTTGTCTCTAATGGCAATCTTTTTAAACAACTCCGATTATCCGAATATTTGATTATCCGAATGGGTCCTGGTCCCCATTAATTCGGATAATTGGAGTTCTACTATATAAAATTAATTTTCTTTTATTTTACAAATAAGTTAATTAGGACTACAATATATAATTCAATAAGTAATATTCATAAAAATAAAATATAAGTACCAGATGATGTTTAGGTGGATCACTAAACTTTTAGTTTTCATCGCAATGAACACAACACATTGCCCTGTGTTCGCCACAGATGGCACTATGACAGTGACTGCAGTAGTTTGTTGTCATCCTCCTTTTTGATGAGGGACAAAAATTACAAATCTTTCGTGCCCCTGGGATGTTTGGGTTGACGGGGTTCACTGGGATTCCAAGATTTTCAGCAATCATTGCTCTTATATTACGACGTAGTGAGGTCTCCTGCCAACACATATGCATGTAAGGTTCGGTCAGTTGAACACAAAGTTCTTTCATGAACTTTTGCGGTTTCCTGGAGTTTTATTGTTCCGAAAACTGTTCAAACAATAGATGACGTAAGCATTTACAAAACTGATGTTCAACAGTCTAAAAAACATACACAGTAGCCAGTGTCGAGTTTTTCTACTGCAACTCATACCTATTGCTACACATTTGGTCCATGGTGTCAACTGCACCCTTGGTTTCATTATAACAATGTATGATTTCTGGTTTTTTTGACGTCTGGTTCACAGTAGGGCTGTTGTGCATCGTTGATAATAACGTGACAGTCTTGTTCTTTTTAGGCTTATAAGAAACCAATGTTTTGGTTCTATCAAACAAAAATAGAAAGCTGTCAACTGGCCTGGTTTTTTTGTTTGAAAGCACCTTTCCAGGAACTCCTTTTCTATTAAGACGGATACTACCGACAAGTGTTAGTTTGTAAGGGGCCTCCAAGAGGTCTTCGGCTATTTTAACACTGGTAAACCAGTTGTCGGTGGTTACGTTCCGGTTTGATCCGTGGATGGAGGTGGTAGCTTCCTTTACAAAAAACTCAGATATCAGCACACCTCCAGTTGGAGTCTTTTTCCCCACATATGGTACACCGTTTATCATGTAGTTTGTGGTTGTGTCACAGGACATCACGATTTTCTAGCCATATTTAGATGGTTTATTAGGTATATACATGCGGAACGCACATTTACCCCGAAATCCTAACAACTGTTCGTCTACCATCACATAAGAACCTGGACTATACTTTGACCGACAGTTTTTGGTAAACTTATTCCTAAGTTCTCTTATTGAAGCGAATGGGTCATCTCGTTTTCTTTCGTCCCGAGTAGCTCTGTCATCAAAGCGAAGACAGCTCAGAATAAAATCAAAACTAGAACTGCTCCTTACACTTTTGTATCGTGTGCCAGTCCACTGTACGTCAAACAGTTCTCTAGAGGCCAAATGATTGTTTTTAGAGAGAGCAGTGTTGACCAGCAATCCCAGAAAAGCCAACATTTCTTCATGAGTGATAGGGGATGTCATATTTGTCTGTTTGGCATATTTCAACCTAGCTCTATCCATCTGTTCATTTGTGTGACGAATGATTAGGCTCAACATGTCCTCATCGATCAGTTCAGAAAAACAATCCTGGGCAGTATTAGCATTTTGGGCTTGGCCAAGAACTTGTCTTCTCTGCAAAACAATATTCCTTGCAGGCGTGCGAACATTTTGGGGATTTGGACGTGTTGACCAAATATGGTTATTCTTTGCCCGTACCACACATTCCTGAACAACAATTATGTTGGGATCAGCAGTAGGTGGGTCATCATTAGGTGGCAGGTCATCAGCAGGAGCTAAGTCATTTGCAGGTGGCAGGTCATCAGCAGGTGGTAGGTCATCAGCAGGAGGCACGTCATTAGCAGGAGGCAGATCATCAGCTAGTAGTAAATCACTACTAGATGGCTCCTCAAAAGCATGATTGTTAAAACTATTTCTCCTTATCCTATTCCTACTATTAGATAAATAAGCATCTTCATCGTTGCTTTGATCACTTCCTTCCTCATAATTGGGACCTGCATCCGTATCTTCGACGTAATCTTCTTCAACACAATCGTCTTCACTATTATCACTTTCAACAAAAGAGTCACTATTTGGTAGTCCGTCATCATCTGATAGCTCCTCAGCCAAAAGCTGTCTTATTCTTTCATTTTCATTGTTTTACAAAGTAAATAGCACTAAAACTACTAACACTAAATATTCGCTCACAAAATTTATCAAAAAAAACTTCAATCTAGAAGGAGAACTAACAAGTAATGTTAATACAAAACCTTCTACAAGGTTTGCAAAGCAAATAGCACTAATACTAAGACACTAACACTAAATACTGACTCACAAAATGTATCTAAAATAATAGAACTTCAAAATTGAAGGACAACTTAATAGTAACGTCAATACTAAACATTCGTCGTGGTGACGACGTTCAATTTCATACGACAACTAGCATGCGCACTACTCGGTTGCTAAGCCGGCACTGAGCGCTACAAGGTCAGGGAGGAAGGTATGGGAAAGGAGGGGGCGGGTAGGGGCGTGGCTTACGAGTTCTGAGAATATTTCGAGAGGCGCGTCGTCAAAATGACGAAGGTTTAGTTATCCAGGGTTAAAATCTAACATCAATATATCATTATTAGTTGCTAAGGTAACTAATTATAAGCATTTTAGTGAAAAAACCATTATTGATATGTTAAAAGTAGGCCTCAGTACAAACATTTTTATCAACCATTGCAAAAATCACATGGTCTTTTTTGGTGATGGTCATTTAAAAAAAATTCAAACCTTTAAAAAATGGCTCTGGTCTTCAAAGGGTTTACACTAACAAAACATATAACACTTCTAGAGGTAATAACTAATTATATTTCAGTTCAAAGCACTGACAAACTAACACAAAAAAATATTAGCTTAAAAATATTTTGTGGTAAGGTGTATAAATTGTGAATTCTTTTGAGGTGTATGGTATTGAGCTTAAGGGAAATTACCCTAATTTTTAAGTTTCCTTCATATTAAAAATGAACAATAATTATGGCCTGTAGTATGTAGTACGACCTGAATTTCTTGTTCCCAAAAGTCCAAAAAGTTATAGAAGGTAATCTACATGCTGTAAAAATATCAGTAACAAAATAAATATATATTTTTTTATAAAATTAAATGAAATATTAAGTATTTGGTTGCATGGGATGAATATTTTAGAACATATCATTTTAGTAATAAACTATTCCATGAGTTTCCAGGTTTTACTTTTTGACTGACATCTAACATTTGGGTTGTCACTTATTCACTTATTAACTTGACAAATATTTCTTTCTTTATACTCTTATCTTGGTTGAAGGTCAATTCTTCTCTAGAAGCTTCCATCAGATAAGTTCATCTTAAATTTTATTTGTTTTCATCAAATAATGTGATAGACAAATTACATAAATCTGTTTGGTCAATTAATGTTTAAAGTGGTGAATTTATATTCAAAATGGTATGAATTACATTTATAGTGTTCTTAATCACATTATCTCTTGATAAAATCATAAAACCATAATATATAAAATGATAAAACCAACTTATTTGTCATGGATTTAAGCTTAAGTTGTCTCAACACCTAAAAAATCTGCCTAATGCCACTAATAAGTTTATTTTTTCTATTACAGTCTATTTCAAAATAGGCCTACTTCTTTAAAAAAAATGTTTGAAGCATTTGATCAAAATAAAATTTTACTATTTTCAAAAGAATCTATCTTTTACAAACTTTAATAGTCAGTAGAATTTTTTCTGTTGAATATTCCACATTATAAATTAAATTTAGGCCTAATTAAAAGTTAAGTAAAGTCCGGTTTATCCGGATCTGAATAATCTGGATACCAGACCTTACTAACGATGAATGTGTAACACAATGAATACACAGTCTGTTTATTGGGGGTGTTTCAAAGCGAAGTGCTTCAAGCACTTAGCCTTAGCGCATGCGTGAGCGGTCATCGTTTGACATTTCAAAACTGAAGTGTTAAAGCGTGGCTGTTTGTGTAAGGTTAGATGTACAAACTCTAAGCGTATGCATGACCAGTCAATATTTGTCATTTTAATACTGAACTGGCAAAGAGTAGGCTGTAGAGTAGGTTAGGTGTACGTACCATAGTTATTAGTTTATTTTCACAAAACCGAGTAGGGGGCTGGGTACCATCCGCTCTAGAAGTGAGTTCGCACCAAGAGCACGTCGGCCGGCAGGCCAACAACGCGCAGTATCATGTACTTTGAAGGCATTCACTGCCTGAAATCTGTGTAAATGACATTATTGATCTAATAACTTAAGCTACTTTATACTTTTTTAATATATTATACAAAAATAAAATTGTCCATGGATGAATGTTAAAAAGAAAATTATAGAAAATAGTAAACAAAAATAATTGTATGCTCCAAAGCAGAGAGAATTTGATTGTTTATAAGAACAATTTTTTTATTTAGAAGAATTCAGTTTTTTCTTGCCTGTAAAAAATAGAACTTATCACAATAACAAGCTATAAGTTATTGATAAAAGACAATTTTTTGAAGATTACTATTCTCTGGAGATGATTGTATGCTCCAAAGCAGAGAGAATTTCATTGTTAATTTGAACGACTTTTTTATTTAGAACAGTTCAATTTTTCCTATCCTGTATAAGATAGCATCCAACACTACACAATATTTACACTTATATTGTAATTATATACAACGGTAAAAATATACAAAAAAATATTAAGTTATGTTGGAAGAAGTGAGTTTTTACTTCATCCTATAGTAAAACCAACACGTATAATGCTAATCAAGAAGTAATTAAAAAAAACAGTTTTTTCTTGCCTGTAAAAAATAGAACTTATCACAATAACAAGCTATAAGTTATTGATAAAAGAAAATTTTCTGGAGATTACTATTCTCTGATGATGATTGTATGCTCAAAGCAGAGAGAGTTTGATTGTTTATTTGAACGATTTGTTTATTTAGAACAATTCCGTTTTTTCTTGCCTGTAAAAAATATAACTAATCGCAATAACAAGCTATAAGTTATTGATTAAAGAAAAATTTCTGAAGATTACTAACACAAATTTTTTGTAATCTCACAGCCTTGATTTTATGCTGTGTAACTAAATTGGGTATTCTCTAGCTGATTATAATGGTAAAAGAGACATTTCAAATAATTCATCTTGGAAATACACATAGCTGTAAAAAATGTTAATGTGAAAGGTTAAAAGAAAACACTTAAAACTTTGTATAACAAATTTTTAATATAAGAAAAATAAGCTATGCCTTATACACCAACAGTTAATTAACTAGGCAACCTACAGTCGCCTAATTAACTGGCCTATTATTGCCCTGCACATCGGACAACACAGCGGGAGGCGGATTCCCGTGTCCTCTAAGGATCCGTCCGCTCTAGTGACATTCAAAGAAATGTCCGTTGACACCATTTGAACGGCACACACTCTGCATAACGCAGGGTGGCCGCAAGGACTACAAATCCTGGTTGACTCGTTGGACAGGCACACTGAGCAGGGATTTCCCTCAGCTGGCCTAGTCCCCTCGTCGTGCCCGCCCAAATGAACGTGAAGTTCCCGTTTCTGGGCTTCAATGCCTCCAATTTCCATGTATATATTGGGAATAAGTGCCAGTACGTTCGTTCTATACGATCCGTACGGGTCGTCTGGAACTGCAAATAAAATTGATTATCAAATAAAAGGTGATAGTTAATTTACATGTTACGTATCGCGGTGAAGCTAACACCACTACTCATTGTGGAGAGCAGTCTGGGGATTAAGAATTTGTAGATGAAAGATAAGCGATATTTTTAATTGGCAAAAACACATTTATTGAGATTAGCCTACATAAGAAATACAAAATGAAGTTAAATGTTAAATGTTAGGTTAAATCGTCGGGAGGGAGATAAAACTGTATATCAGAAAAACGTCTAGCACCGACTCTGCTTCAGACATGACGTGAGCCACCTCTGAGGGATCAGATCACATATATCACTTGACTAGACGGGAGTGACGTGATTGCTGACCTGTGAACTACTCGGCTCTTCATGGTCGCCCATAGTTAGAAATAGAAAACTCTAATTTAAATATAATGTTAAAATAAACTGTATCATATTTTTTAGCTTTCATCTGCATTTTATTTAATAATTTATTGTTCTAAATGTAATCATCCAATTTCTAAAAGTACCAACAATAATACCAAGCTTTTTACGTAGTACGTCAATCCCGCCTTTCTACCACGAATCTCTCGTACTTCCTCCATGGCGCATATGTCAACACTGATTGACCTGAGACTTGGACTGAGGGATATTCCATGTAATACCACCACCATCCACCAAGCGCCTAAGAGCCGCTTTCCTTAATTTTTCTGGGAACATAACCCAGACAGGCCATCCACGACTTCGGAGAACAAGCTGTGGTCAGGAATTACAGGATTTGCGAAATGATAGTTTCAGAAAATTATGAAAGAATTATTTGTTCAAATTTACAATATATAATATATTTGAAAGGCCATTATGATTCAAAATTTCATCTTCGATGGTCATTTATTTTTTTTACATTAACTAGTGAATACTAAGTATGAAACTGTAATATAAACCTCTTGTTTGGATCTAAATATATAAAACAAAGTCGTGTTAGTTATACACATTATAACTCGAGAACGGCTGGACCGATTTTAATGATCTTTGGTTTTTTGGATTCGTCTCTGCTCCGGCCATGCTTTAGGCATATTCAGTTTCCATAAATTCAATTAGTTTCCATTTTATAGCGTTTTAAATTTCTAAAGTTAACCTTATGGGGACTAAGTTTGTTTACAAATGTTCTACAATAAAAACATTTGATTTCTTAAGCTACAGCTGTTGTTTTACTTTCCATTAGCAATATGCTTTATTATGTAATGCCATCTGAATCATTCATTAATGTAAAACTATGGAGTAAATGTGTACTGTACAAAATGAACGGATGTATTCACCACGTATATAGTTTACGGTTTTTGGGGATTATGTATTTATATTTTTTTATTTTCTGTCTGATGAAAAATCACGTGTTTATAATTATGTCGGCCAAATAAAACAAATACGGTGTTTATATAAATACGTATGTTATAATAATCAGCTGCTGTATATATTTCCTATAAAAGCCGTATTACAGTTAGGTTTTGTTTGGTTTTAGATTGGATTAGAAAAATTGTGAATCAATCCACTCAGATTTATTTGTTTTGTGGGAATGTTATTAATATGTCTTATCGTTTCAGTATTATTATTAACTATGCCGCAATCCAGAATATCTAATTTTGTCACGACAATCACGGTAATAACTCCACTGTATTGGAAATAAAAGACAACTGACCATATATGCAGTACATCTAACTGATTCGTAATTTGTATGAATTTAATAGAATAATTACATAAGCTAACTAGTACAAGTGAGAGCTTATTTTTAGCGAATTTCCCGTAGGGAAGAAGCTATTACCGTAGGTCTCATGGTAAGACTTAAGCCCGGGACCATGTTATTTTTTCTTCTTTAGGTGCCCAGAGTCCAAAAACAATAGTCGTTAAAATTTGTATATATATATATATATAATATATAGTACCTGGTGACCGAGCTTTGCTCGTTTAAAATAAGACATTTATTATAAAAATTAATTAGAAAAATTAAAACACATTTATTACTCAATGAAAACATTTATGTGAATGGAACTCGCGGCCTATAGTTCTTGCCGACATGCTAACAACTACAGTTGTCAATTGAACGATGTCGTTTAACGTCTTTTCCAGAAGCCCAAGCCGATCATTTACTGTTAATTCCATACCGTTATTATTAGCCTGTGATCAACTGATTTTTTATAAACGGAATGAGGATTGAAAAGCAAAAGAGAGATTTAATTTACATCAATTAATTAGTTTGTTACAGTGGCTTCAAGCAATACAACGAATACGTTTTCTATCAAAACACGGAATATTTTGGAAATACTTTTTCTGCTTTTATCTCGCACAGCTATGTTATCCTTAAGTTTTTACAAATTGTTTAGTAACCTGATAATTTTACATTTATTACATACATAAAATAAATATTAATGAAAAACCTCTATTCACATATTGTTCTTTGCCGTCTTCAATCAAGAACTGTCAAACGTTTATAAACAGCTGTTTTGGTTTGCATTGTTTACATTTGATTCTCCATAAGCGTAATGTTAAATTTTTAGATTTTAAACTTAATATTACAAGAAAACACGAATTTTCCTGGACATTAGACCTATCTAGAACTTATTTTCTACTCGGAAATTAGTTATTTCCAAAATTTAAAGAAAATCCTCGGCGCCGTTTCCGAGATCCGTGTGCAAATTTACATTTGATTCTCCATAAGCGTAATGTTAAATTTTTAGATTTTAAACTTAATATTACAAGAAAACACGAATTTTCCTGGACATTAGACCTATCTAGAACTTATTTTCTACTCGGAAATTAGTTATTTCCAAAATTTAAAGAAAATCCTCGGCGCCGTTTTCGAGATCCGTGTGCAAATATATATATATACAAACCTTGCTCGTATTATAGTATTGGATATATATATGTGTCTGTTAGCACGATAACTCTCGTAAAAATGGTCCGATCAAGACCAAATTTGGTAGAGACGTGTATTCCTACAAATGCTCGGACGAATTCGTAAACCAGACATATCGGTCAATGGGAACGGGTAGTTTGGGGGGGGTTTTGTACCCCAAAATCAGGTTTTTTGCGTTTTCACATGTAGTTTTTAAAAATTTCTAATTTTATATTTCACCATTGGAATCAGCTTAAAAAACTACACAATTAAGTTCCTTAAAGTTTTTCTCTATCTCTAACGGTTACCGAGATATTAAAAATCTAAACACAGTATGTTGTATTGTGGGGCTCCAATGTTAATCTTATGGAGGATAGGGAAAAATTAATATTTCCCATATTAATCAATATTTTTGGATAAAACTTGATATTTAGCTTCATGTGGTTGAGATCTATCCATTTATGCTTAAAAATCATAGTTTATGTGTTTATCATGGCAGCAAACCTGCATACTCTTTTCCCATATTAATCATATAGGGAATAGGCAAACTCCTTTATTTATGGACAGATGTTGATGAAAGTTGGTATAAATGTTAAGATAAAAATTATTTATGGTAGAAATGCCTAATTTCAATGTTCCTCACAGCAGCAAACCTGCACAATCTCTGCCATGTTAATCTTATGGAGAATAGGCAAATAATTCTCATGTTTATGGACAGATTTTTTTTAAACTTGTCATATATTATTTTTATGTTATTGATTTGGAAATTCGCTGAGTACGCAGGTCTGCTGCGACGGGGGTATTTTATTATTCAACTGTTAATATTTTTAAATTATCTTAACTAATGCCACTGAAGTCCTAAACGAATAGACATTGAGAAAAACTGGTTTGAGAAATTTTAATCGGTTAAGATGAGGAGTTCATTGTAAAATTATTTTGAAAACTTTGTCTGGAAGATATACAATTCTTTACATAAATAAACGGTACCAGTGAACTGACACATACTTTCTCCCTTAAGTAAATTAAAAAAAGACAATCTGTAATAAAACTATCATGTTCTACAAAGTTAATCTAAATATCATTTAATAATTTATTGTTTCAAAAATAATCATCCAATTTCTAAAAATAAAAACACGAGAGACAAAGTTAAATTAATTGTTCAAATTGTATGGGGGGGACAACCCCCCCCCCCCCGTAACACCAAGCTTTTTTGAGCTGGTTTTGTTTGGTGATTTGACCTTACGCTTCATACCAAGTTTCATGGAAAACGGTTGGAAAGTAAGGAAGAAATTGATTTTTTTTATATTCTCCATAAGAATAACATTGGGCGCTTTCAGACAACGTACTGCGTTTATCGTGGACAGTAAATTTAACTTTTCTCTGGAACTGTTAGTCGTAGACAAATAATTCAAATTACTAATTTGTTTAGTTTTTTAAGCTGGTTTTAATGGTGCCAGTCAAGTTATACTTTACTTTTATTGTTTTCGCTGAAAATTTAAAAATTTGATTTTTTAGACATTTAAAAGCCCATAACTTTTGAACCGTCATTTTTACAGATATGCAGGTGGTGTCAAATTATTTAGTACTCTGTACACTATAAACTGTCAAATTTTAATAAAAATCGTTAGAGCCGTTTTTGAGAAATTTGGATTTTTCAGGTTTTTTAAGGGTTTTTAGGGGTGAACTACCCTTAAAAATCAAAAATTCAAAAAAATGAAAAAAACGCCTGGAGATACCGTGAATATATACATACATGCCAAATTTCATCTAAATCGGACCAACGGGGTAGGCTGTGGCACTGTACACATCCAGACACACACACACACACACACACACACACACACACACACACACACACACACACACACGGACACACGGACGGACAGACATCACGTCAAAACCCACTTTTTTGGATTCAGGGGACCCCAAAACGGATATATCCACCCTCAACTCAAATTCGAAAATTTTGACGAAAACAATACTTTCTCCATATACTACGTAAGGGGAGAAAGTAAAATGTATTTGATTAGGCTATTTATGTTCACTATAGGAAAATAGCACATAGTTGCGATGGGTATGACTAGTCCTGTTGTGTATTGGAAATTACAACTTTAACTAGGTTGATGAATGACACTGGACGCTCATAGAAGACAATACAAGGGTTACTAGATATGTCAAATTGTCTTTTCAGAAGGGACGGTTCAAAACTGAGACTTAAAGCTTTAAACCGCCTACACCGGATGCCCATAGAACAAAAAATGGAATTATTGGAAAGGTATATCGGCCTTTCGAGAAGGGTCAGTTCTGAATGCTAATGTTTGGTAAAACTCAGAAACTTATAACACTTATAACACCAAATGGGATTACAGGAAATGTCTAACTAAATTTTTAAATAGATTACATAAATGTACATATTACTAGCTGAAAGCATTTATTATTGATGAATATTTGTAATTCGTACCAAACATCAGAGATTGGTTCAAGATTTGACAGTTGAACTGTAAATTTGATAATTTTCTAGCAATATCTGTTAAATAAGGTCTAGGAGTAAGAAACTTCAGTTTAAATAAAAAATTATTTCAAAAACACAACCAATATAAGCCTAAATGTTTCTTTTTCTAAATTTATTTTTTAATTTTAGCTATAAAAAGTGATATATATATATATATATATATATATATATATATATATATATATACATATTAAAATTTATTATCTTATTTAAGGCAAGGAGGGCTACTATTATAATTGTTACTAAGTTCATAAAAATTTGAATCGTAGTACTCTGAATTTTAATCAATATTTTAAAAAAGGGTACTGCGTTTCAAATGTTTATGAACTTGGTAACAATTAAAATATATTCATATATTTTTGCTATACAAAACGGCGAAAAGCACTTGAAACACTAGAAACAACATAGGATTTGTATTTAATACATTTTTGGAATCTTATGGTTTTAAAGAATCATAAACTCTAAAAATTATTTTAATTTGCAACATTTTATTAACTAAATGTATTAACTATTATTAACTTATTTTTATTAACTAAAATATAAACTATAAACTATTTATTATTAAATCTTCAATATAAATTATGTGTCACACGTTATGTTCACTACACGACTGGATAGCGAGTGCCTGCAAAGCACGTAATACTGCACGCTACACAGGCTTCTATAGTCACTTCTAGAGCGGACGGTACCCAGCCCCTTACTCAGTTTTGTGAAACTCGGTTTAGTGAAACAGTTGAATTTTATAACGTACTCGGTTTTGTGAAACCTCGGCGAAGTGAAATTTCGATACTTATTAGATTTTTAGTCTTACTCGGCATATTGAAAACTCGGGTTTGTGAAACGCTCCCAGTTATTTGTTTCGGAATTATTTTTACCGTCAAAGTTTGTAAATCAAAGTTCAAAGTTCTTGAATCTGTGGTCATGAGTGGTTATAAAAGGAATAAGGTTGTTTTAACATCAGAAGGGCGTTTTATTTTGTACCTAAAACTAATATTTATAACTTATACACTAAAAAAAATTAACATGTTATACGTTTGCGATATTTCACGGCTATTTTGTTGAACATAGTTTATATGCAGTCTGCATTTCTAATTTTATATTTCACCATTGGAATCAGCTTAAAAAACTACACAATTAAGTTCCTTAAAGTTTTTCTCTATCTTAAACGGTTACCGAGATATAAAAAAATCTAAACACAGTACGTTGTATTTTGAGACTCCAATGTTAATCTTATGGAGGATTAGGAAAAATTAATTTTTCACTTATTATCTAATATTTTTTGATGAAACTTGATATTTAGCTTCATGTGGTCGAGATCCATACATTTGTGCTAAAAAATCATGGTTTATGTGTTTATCATGGCAGCAAACCTGCATACTCTTTTCTCATGTTAATCATATGGAGATTAGGCAAACTCCTTTATTTATGGACGGATGTTGATAAAAGTTGGTATAAATGTTAAAAATAAAATTTTTGATGGTATACTTTCAGTCTTCCTCACAGCAGCAAACCTACTCACTCTTTCCCATTTTAATCTTATGGAGAATAGGCAAATAATTCCCATGTTTATCGACAGATTTTGACCAAACTTGTCATACATTATAATTATTATATTATTGATTTGGAAATTTGCTGAGTACGCAGGTCTGCTGCGATGGGGGTATTTTATGCTTACAACACAATGAAATCTCTGTTGTAACAAGTTGAATGGCACACACTCTACATAACGCAGGGTGGCCGCAAGGACTGCATATCCTGGTGGACTCGTTGGACAGGCACACCGAGCAGGGGGCCTCCAACTTCCATATATAGGTTGGGCAGAAGTGCCAGTACAGTCGTTCTTTAAAAAAAATTTATTACCGTATTAAATGATAGGTAATAGTTAATTTCCATGTTACATATCGCGGAAACGGTGAAGGAAACAGTGGTGGTACACTGCTCATTGTGGAGATCAGTCTGGGGATTAAGAATTTGTAGTAAGTGTAGGAGTGAAGTGATATTTAAAAAAAAAAACTTGAAATTAAAGATAAGCAATATTTTAATTTGGCAAAAACAAACTTATTGAGATTAACCTACATAAGAAATACAAAATTAAGTGAGGTGTTAACTATTAAATCGTCGGGAGGGAATCTGTTAATCAGAAGAATGTCTAGCACTGACTCTCTGCTTCAGACATGACGCGAGCCCCCTTTGAGGGATCAGATCACATATATCACGTGATTGCTGACCTGTGAACTACTCGGCTGCTCATGGTCACCCATAGTTAGAAATAGAAAACTTAACTTTAAATATAATGTTAAATTAAATGATATCAGTGGACTGACACATACTTTCTCCCTTAAGTCAATTTAAAAACGACAATCTTTAATAAAACCATCATATTTTTAACGTTTTTATAAATATCATTTGATAATTTATTGTTAAAAATATTATCATCCAGTTTCTGAAAGTAACAACAAGAGAAACAAAGTCAGATTAACAGTCAGAATTTTATGAGGGGAATCCCCCCTCCCCTAAGTAATACCAAGCTTTTTAAGTGGGTTTTGTTGGGTAATGTGTACTTAAGCTTAATAAAAAGCTTAATGGACCAAGTTTAATGAAAAACAGTTGGGAAATAAGGATGAAATTGATATTTATATTGGTTTTCCAAATCCATGACCAGGTTTTTGAGAATATTATTTTCAGCAACTAGCTCATTGATAATCTTAAAGTAATGTTCATTTGTTTCGTTCGCCCCATGCATGCAAGGCATCAGCATTCTCCTTTAGCTGAGTATGCAGTGATTCAAAAGAAATGTTAAAAGTTAAAATCCTTCTCCATACTATTCTGACTATTTTTTATTTCGTTAACACTGTCAGGAATATCCTAAAGAGTGAGCTTACCCTCATCAGCAGCCGACTCCATTCTCATACTTTGCCTTCTATCTTTGGAGTACTTAAAACACTGCCAAGGCACATTTTGAGCTAAAAAGTACTCAATCTCAGATTTATTCATTCCTACACACCCTCCATGGAACACTGATTCACAATCACTGCAACTAATTTCAACTTGCTTTTACCCTACCACTTTAACACAAATGCCGCAATTTGCCATCACGCAGAAATCAATTAACTCAATCAGAATAAGGACACAACAAATATATAAACTTTTAACTTTTCATCAATCTTACAGAACGAACATAAACGTTCGTGAACTTAAAACTCCGCAAAGGGACAAACACATGCCATAGGAATAGCGATACGCACTGTTCAGGAGCTGACACATTACTGAATCACTTAATTCTAAAAATTAATATTTCTCTTATCATTCAATATTTTTGGATTAAACTTGATATTTAGCTTCACGTGGTTGAGATCCATACATTTATGCTTAAAAATCATAGTTTATGTGTTTATTATACAGCTAACCTGCATAATCTTTTCCCACGTTAATCTTATGGAGAATGCGAACTCATTTATTTTTTGACAGATATTGATCAAACTTGGTACATGGTTAAAAAAAATATATTTTATTATAAAATGCTTACTTTCAATGTTCCTCACAGCAACAAATCTGCATACTCTTTCCCATGTTTAACTTATGGTGATTAGGCAAATAACTCTCATATTTATTGACAGATATTGATAAAATTTGTCATATATCATTATTATTATGATATTATTGATTTGGAAATTCGCTGAGTACGCAGGTCTGCTGCAACGGGGTATTTATTTTATTTGTATAGATAGTACCTAGTAGCTAGTACAATAAATATTCAAGCACAAGCAAACTCAAATGACTATATGTATAAAAAAAACTACTGAAAAGAATAATAATTAATTCTTCATTCTAGAGTTCATTTGCTACTGCTTTTATGAAAACCTCACAATATATAGGTGGATAATTCATTCTCGCTCCAATCATAATAAGATAGCAAATGTGAGGTTCGTAAAACTAATTAACCTATTACATTATTATTAATGCCCTTGCAAGAAAGGGAATTGAATTGTATCTTTCTGATTACATACTTACTTTTCCATCTGTCAGCTCAATAAAACTATTACATGCTTAGAGAAATATTTAGAACATGTTCAGATGAATTTTACATTTTCACTGACTTTCAATACTTAGTTTTTGCTGACTAATTAATTTGGGGCTAAAAGCACAGAGTACAATTTAATTGAATATTCTAACTTGATTTTTGACTGGATTACTTTAAGAATGTCATTTAAAGGAAGTGGAAGCAATCACTTCCACTCCAAGTAATTACAGATTCAATTCCGGTGCCTGTGGCCTTGGCCAGTCTGAATAACCTTGATATGGACCATGTTGTAATTCAAGTATTCTAAATTATTGTTATTTAATTATTAAAGTTCTGTGCTCAAATTTTTGACAAATAAAACTTTTCTAATCATACAGTATTTTGTTGTAATTAATGATACTATTGGTTTTTGAAATCAATTGTGAGTAAGAGCTAAATATAGGGAAGAGATCAGCTGATAAAGTGAGACAAGGCATGAGTCATCAGGTGGCCTAGTGGAAGTTGGGAAGGGGGGGGAGCAACAATGTTCCAGACATTATTGTGGCAGTAACCATGCTGTGCATCACTTTGGTTACACTCCCTCAGGTAGTTTCTTGACTGGATTATTTAATTTAGGCTGGAGTTTAGTAGATTTATTCACTTTTTTATCACTTATAAATCAGTTGATACTGTATAACTAATCAATTTCATTCCAATAAATGATATGCATAAAATATTTAACTGTTACCATTTTTTCTCTAGAGAAAATAATTCTAAAATTAAATTAGTAATTAAATTAGTAGTATGAAACATTGGGTATTTTTTATCAGAAAATTAGCTTTATTGCATATATAACTTATTCCTAGATTAAAATTATTAAATAAACTGTATCAGAGGACTGACACATACTTTCTCCTTTAAGTATAGGCCTATATCATAGCGTGCATTAGGCCTAAATAAAACTATATTAATAATTAATCTTTATTTAAATACTATTGAAGAATTTATTACATATCATAGTCATCCAATTTTTAAACTCACTCCCTTTCTAAAAGTTAAAAGAGTTGAATTAGGTTTTTGAGGATATAAAGGTAAAGGATATTCAAAGGTAATTTCAAACTATTAAGAGAAAATTTTATTGGTCGATGTGACCGTCCGCTGTATACTAGGTTTCATGAAAAACAATTGGGAAAATGGGAGGAAATTGATTTTTTAACATTCTCTTCAACAAGCTCGATGCGAAGCATACGTATAGGTGTCCATCCTATATGCGGACGATACGTCAGTGCATTCCCGCACGTGCACAAATTTTCACTGGTTATGGAGCCTTGAACCAGTTGAAGGTTATTTTTTGCTGTGAATGTTGTCTGTAGTTGTTCCTTCACCGTGTATAATGCTTCGTTCGTGATGTTAATGTTTAAAAGTTGAAAAAATGAGAAACAAAAACCCTAAAAACCCTTAGCAAAGGGTTTGGCACATACATATTATCAGCATTGAAAGTGTTAAGAATAATGTTAGTCGCTCCCAGGCAATGTACTACACCACGGACAGTAAAGTTAATTCCTTTCAGGAAAAATTATTTCAACGAAAAATAAGCGAGAAAAGAACAGGGGGAGATTCAGAACTGAGGGAGAACAGGCGGAGGGCTGTTCTGTCACAAATGAGACTACTAGATAAAACAAATGACTAGTAAGGAGTTTTTTTAAAAGAATAAAAAAAACAAAGCAAGAAGAAATATATAAGATATAAAAATATGTGTTGTTCTTTTTTGTATATTTGTATATATTACAATACTATACTACTTATTAACGCCATTCACTTCTGAATTCACCAGTAAATTCAGCAGTGAATTGTGACAAACAATTCTGAACGCCTTTAACTTGAAGAAGCAACCCCAGTACGTTTGAACTGCTTCCGACGCAAACCCAGCTTGCAACTTTGGATGAAATGAAATTGGATCGTATGAAACAGCGTTTATTTATTTCTCTCTTTTAGGGTTTATTCAATCCAAAAGTACACTATGTTCCAAAACATCACTGACTATTACTTACTAACCTGACTATACTTTTGGATCGAATGAAATTGGATTCTATGAAACAGAATTTATTTCTCTATTCTAAGGTTTTGGATCAAATAAAATTGGATCCTATGAAACGTTCCCAATAAACCCACCTTATTCTTAAAGTTTATCCTTAATATCATTCAATAATTTATTGTTTCCAAAATAATCATCCAATTTCTGAAAATAACAAGACGAACAAAGTTAAATTAATTATTAGAATTTTATGGGGGGGAATTCCCCCCAGTGATACCAAGTATTTTTGAACGGCTTTTGATGAGTGATGTTATGCTGCATACCAGGTTTCATGTAAAGCGATTGGGAAATTTGATGGAAAGAAATTGATTATTTAATATTCTCCATAAGAATAACATTAAGCACTCTGAGACAGTGTACTGCGTTTATCATCGACAGTAAATTTAACTTTTCTCTGGAACCGCTAGTTGTAGACAAATAATTCAAAGTACTAATTTGTTTAGTTTTTAAGCTGGTTTCAATGATGGTAGTCAAATTTTACTTTGCCCCCTATGTTTGCGGAAACTTAAAAAATTGATTTTTTTTTACATTTTGCCCACAAATTTTTAACAGTAATTTTTACATGCGAGTGGTGTCATATTATGTAGTACTCTATGCACTGTAAAATATCAAATAATAATCAAAATTGTTAGAGCCATTTTTGAGAAAATTGGATTTTTCACATTTTTAGGGTTGAACCACCCTTAAAAAAACTCAAAAAAATGAAAAAAACCGCCTGGTGATACGGTGAATATATATATATATATACACCAAATTTCATCTAAATCTGACCGATGGGGTAAGCTGTGACTCGATACACATCCAGACACACACACTCAAGGACAGACAGGCATCACGTCAAAACCCACTCTTTTATGTATAAGAGGAGAAAGTAAAAAAATTCATCTTCTGCGGTGACACTCACGTACCTACATGCTGTTCTCTCGATCCACATGTGCCCTGGATATGCCGCTAAAGGGTTGTGGGCCTACGAATGGAATCGAAGCGCTATCGTTTGCCAGACAATCCGCTGTTTCATTACCCATGATTCCTGAGTGTCCTGGGAACGTGCATAGGGTAACATAGTTTTGACTGCCAAGAGAAGACACCACGTTGCGGCATCTTGGAGTCGAAGGGACAGGAGTCCAGAGCCTTGAGAGTGGCTTGACTATCTGAGAAAATGGTAATGCTCCTGTTCCTGACACCTCTGTTGAGGTTGAACAGAGCACATTCCATGATGGCTGCCACTTCTGCCTGGAACACCGTGGGGAAATCCCCCATGGGAACGCAGAGCATTACCTTATCTTGCACCCCCAGTATCCCAGCTCCAGTTCCCTTGCTCAATTCTGGTGCGACCAACTGAGGGTACATTGAAAGTCATCCAGAGATTCTCACATTGGAGGCGATATGCACATTTCCTGGTAACTGTTCTGATGTAAACATCTATGGGCAGGATATTGAACATGCAGTCCAAGGATGCTCCAGGGCAAGAACTCACAGCCCCAGAAATCATGAGGCAAGCCAACCTCTGAACTGCCACAAGCCCCCGCATGGCTGCACCGAAGTTTGTCTTTGGCCACCAAACAAGTAAATAGGTCATGGCTGGCCTCACCACATCAACATACAGCCAGTGCAAAAGCTTAGGGTGTTAGTAGTCCCCATATTGTATCAACCATTCATCTGCAAGTCATGAGTGAACACTTACCTCAGTTAATTACCCTTTGCAGCTGTAGCTTCACAGTAGTACCATACCCAAGTATTTGACCTCGTGCTCCAGAATTACGTTTTCCCTGCAGGTTCAAAGGTCCCAGCCCAAGCAGGTTCCTTCTTCTTTACTATTATCTTTTGCTATTAGAATCAGCTCAAAAAACTACACAATTTAGTTTTTTAAAGTTTTTCTCTATCTCTAACGGTAACAAGAGATATTAAAAAATCGAAACACAGTACCATGTATTTTGGTGCTTCAATGCTAATCTTATTGAGAATAAGGAAAAATTAATATTTACCGCATTAACCATTAACCATGTTAGAACTTTGTATTTAGCTTCATGTGGTTTGGATCCAGTCATTTATTCTTAAAAATCATAGTTTATGTGTTTATCATGGCTGCTTATCTGCATACTCGTTAACCATGTTACTTATATAGAGAATAGGCAAACTGAGTTATTTATGGATATATTTTGATGAAACTAGGTGTATGACCAAATTAAAAAAAAAAGTAAAAATGTTAACTTCCAGTGTTTCTCAAAGCAGGAAACCTGCATACTCTTTCCCATGTTAATCTTATGGAGAATAGGAAAACTCACTTATTTATTATGGATATTGATCAAACCCATTATATATTATTATTGATTTGAAAATTCGCTGAGTTCTCAGATCTGCTGCGGCGGGGGTATTCACACTAATATGAAGCTGGTGTGTAGCAATTTTTATACTACACCTGAGATCTCACCATATTCTGACAAATCTTGTACACATAATGTGTTGGTAACTAACTGTTAAAATATTGCCTCACTGTTTTATGGCATATCTGGTCCAACAACTCCAATCTTATCTCACTGTTCAATTTACAACAATTCTTATTGTTGTTTTAGCAAATTTCTCATAGGGAAGAAGCTATTACCGTAGGTCTCATGGTAAGACTTAAGCTCGGGACCATGTTATTTTTTCGTCTTTAGGTACCCAGAGTACAAAAACAATAATCATAAAAATTTATATATATATATATATATATGTATATGTATTATATATGTGTCTGTGAACACGATAACTCTCGTACAAAAGGTCCTTTCAAGACCAAATTTGGTAGAGACGTGTATTCCTACAAATGCTCGGACGAGTTCGTAAACCAGACATGTCAGTCAATGGAAATATGTAGTTTGGGAGGGTTTTGTACTCCAAAATGGGGTTTTTTTCGTTTTTCACATGTAATTTTAAAAAAATTTCTAATTTTATATTTCACCATTGGAATCAGCTTAAAAAACTACACAATTAAGTTCCTTAAAGTTTTTCTCTATTTCCAACGGTTACCGAGATATTAAAAAATCAAAACACAGTACGTTGTATTGTGGGGCTCCAATTAATCTTATAAAGGAAAAATAAAGGGGGTAGGGAAAAATTAATATTTCCTATATTAATCAATATTTTTAAATAAATATATTTAGCTTAATGTGGTTGAGATGTATCCATTTATGCTTAAAAATCATAGTTTATGTGTTTATCATGGCAGCAAACCTGCATACTCTTTTCCCATATTAATCATAGTACCTGGTGACCGAGCTTTGCTCGGGTAGAATGAGACATGTTTTTACAAGTTAATTAGCAAAATTTAAACAAATTTACTGCTCAATGAAAACATTTATGTGGTTTAAATAAATAAATTAAATAAATAAATAAATAATAATTAAATAATAATTAAATAAATAAATAAAACCGTTTTCATACCCCTTAATTAATATGGCATAAATACTGAACAAAAATATAGCCCTCGGGTGGGGATCGATCACGCGACCTTGTTTACGTGAGACCTGAGCACGTCGTTTAAGAGTTTTTGGCCAACCTCAATTGTTTTAGCTAATCTTATTCTGAATTTAAATGTCCATACAGTTTGTTATTATCCTGTGATCAACTGATTTTGCTAGAAAAGGAATGAGGATTGAAAAGCAAAAGATATGTTTAATTTACACCAGTTAATTGGTTTGTTACAGTGGCTTCAAGCAATAGAATGAATACGTTTTCTTTCAAAACACAAAAGATTTTGGAAATAATTTTCTCTGCTTTTATTTTCCACAGTTATTTTAGCCTTTAGTTTTTACAAATTGTTTAGTAATTTGATAATTTTTCATTTATTACATACATAAAATAAATATTAATGCAAAACCTCTATTCACATATTGTTTGCCACCATCTTCAATCAACAACTGTCAAACGGTTACAAACAGCTGTTTTGATTTGTATTGTTTACATTTGATTCTCCATAAGCGTAATGTTAAATTTTTAGATTTTAAACTTAATATTACAAGAAATCAAGAATTTTCCTGGACATTAGACCTATCTAGAACTTATTTCTATCAGAATTATATTTAAAATTTATATTTTCGAAATTAAATTACATAAAATAAATATTATATATATAAATATTATATATTATAAAATCGGAAATTCTAATATATCTTTTTTTTTTATATATTATTTAAAAAATTAAAAAAAAGCTACGTTTTATTTATTTTTTTTTTTTAAATGTAGAAAAGATATTTTTGTTTTTATATAAATTGTACTTACATTTTACACGCAAGCACTGTTAAATAAAATAAATAGACTTTTTTTACTAAAAATTTTTTTAAATATAATGATTCAAATATTTTTTTTTATTTTACTGTAATATATTTTTTATATAATTTAAATTTTTAATTAATTTGTTTGTTATTATTGTATAGAGTATTATTACCGTTAGAACCTTTAACCCTATGTCAGTCTCTATTCACCCGCTAGCGCAAAAAAAATTATGTTTTGTCAGGGTTAAGTGTGTTCAGGTTTAAGAGTATGAGTACTGCACACCTACAATGAGCGTGAATCATTGGCGGCAAGGGTAGTGGCTCAGCTGGTTAATCCTTTACACTGTCTTCTGCATTCCACTGCTACTGTTGCATTTCAGTTCAGTATGGTGCTTGGCTACAGTGAACTGATGTTATTGCCGATTTCGAGTGCAATGCCTAATAGTGTTTTACGTGTTTTCCGTTTATTTTTGACAGTGCTGTTTATACGTAATGCTCTTCCATTATGGCTGAGAAACGGGAACATGTAGTTTTGGGAGTCGACAATAAACAATAAATTATTACGCTGGTGCTTCTTCTCAGAAAAATTAGAAACATGAACGCCAGAAAAGCTTGACGGGGAAAGAAACAAAAGAAAATGATGGATTATTTTAAAAACTAAATACCGGTAACGTAAGTTTTGGAGGTAAAAGTACGTGCATGTACAGTTGATATTTCATTGATTTTTTAATAAAATATTTTAATAAAGTATTTTCCACTTGAACTGGCCTAGTTTTGTTTTTTCTCATTTAAAATAAATTCACATTAAGTACTGCGCAGCAATCATGAAAATTAATCAGGGCTTAAAATGGTGCCGATATAACATGCAAGGCAGTGAATTGCGCTGTTGTCACGCCAAACAGTCTAGGTGCTAAGTTGTATCGGTGCTATTATTATTTCTGTTATCCGTCTATTCGGTTATCCGTCATGGTCTTGGTCCCGAGGGTGACGGTTAATCGAGGTTCTACTGTATTGGATAGGGAATAGGCAAACTCCTTCATTTATGGACAGATGTTGATGAAAGTTGGTATAAATGTTAAGATAAAAATTATTTATGGTAGAAATGACTACTTTCAGTATTCCTCACAGCAGCTAACCTGCACACTCTTTCCAATGTTAATCTTATGGAGAATAGGCAAATAATTCTCACGTTTATGGACAGATTTTTATAAAACTTGTCATATATTATTATTATATTATTGATTTGGAAATTCGCTGAGTACACAGCTGTACGTCTGCTGCGACGGGGGTATTTGATATTATAATATTTATTTCTTGATTAATTTTTCATAATCAATTTTGACCAAGAATAAAAATGTTATATAGAAAATGTCAATACAACATATGTTGTTTTCGTTCACAACAGTAAACAGAAGATCCAACACATAATTTATTTCTGGCTGTAGCTACACTAACAAAAACAATCCAGAGAGTAAAAGAGAAAACCAAAGAAATCTAAAATGAAATGAGAGATTTAAATGTGTCAGAGAGCATACTAAAAGAAAAACTACTGGCAGACGATATTTTTTCAGTGGGGGTTTTCGAAGTACTATCTACTGACAATATATCGTCAGTTGCCTCAAAAGGTTAAAGAAGAATGTTGTTAACATGAAGTTAACATAAACAATAATTTGTTTCCTAATTTGCTTAAACTTGTAAATAAAGACCCGCCCGAGGATCAAAACCAAGCCAGTTTGGTCCTCCGTACTGCCAGTTAGCCAAAGATACTAACCTAGAGACATTGTTTCGGTTATGTTAACTAACCTCGGTTGTTTGGGCTTATATCTAAATTATTTGTTCTCCCTATAGTTTGTAATTCTTCTAGTTTGTTATTAATTGTATTCTTAGTTTTGTTAGTTCTTAAATGGGGTTGGAAATTTAATTTTACAATATTTTTAGTGGTTACACTGCCATAATCACACAACACGACCGTAGTTCTATCAAAACACATAATACAGTACAGTATTTTTAATACCGTACTCTGTTTATGTTTTGGGCAGTTATTTAATTTTAATGCTCTATTTTTTAGGGTATTTTTACTAAACACAAATGTTTTTTATTGAAATGATGTTTAATAAATTAATAATGTTAATTAATAATGTTATTTATAAATAATAATGTTAATTAATATTAATGTTTTATATATTTTTTAATTAAATGTTTTTATCACTGAAATACATAATCAGAATTGTTTATTCACATTTTAAGGAAATAAATTTATTATTAACTGTTGTTTTGATATTGTTGAAATCAAATCTTAAACCAAAGCCAAATGTTAATTTTTTAAAATTAATTTTATAAAAAGTGAATTTTTCCTGGATGTGTTGCCTATCTAGAGTTATTTTTACTTAAGAATTAGGAATTTATTATTTAGTGAAATTAAAATAAATTATTTAAATCCATTTCACGACCTTTGTACAAGTATTTATAAAAATATAAACCTTGTACATGTTGTAGTTTAGCTTGAAATATCAGTGTGTCATGGTGTTCATGACACAAGTGTTATCAATTACCCATAATCATGATAATTAACCCGTGATGTAAATCAGACCATGGTTGTAGCATTAATGTCATTATGTTGATCCCTATCTTCTATTGTGTACAGAAGGAAGTTTAATTACATATGACTATTGTGTTGTCAAAAGTGCACTCTGCCGTCATCGTGGGAACTGATTCACTGATCTGTTATTGATATAGCAGTACATTGCCTGTAAAAGTTTTATGTGATATGCTGCCATGCCTATCATTCGTATTATTGACTTTGCCTGTGTTAGAGTAAGTAATAATAATTAGTCTATTAGCTAGGAGTCCATTGTTGACCAGTTTAAGGCAAGAATATTCAATTACATATATACGAGAGTATAACCCTAAACATGCAGAGTTCCTGCTTAATCAATTAGAAATGTTAGTATTCTATGTGCTATCCTTAAATTATGTGTCAGTTTTCACAAACAAATTTTGGGGCTCCAAAGTTAATCTTATGGAGGATAAGGAAAATTAATATTTCCCATTTTAACCAATATTTTTGGATAAAACTTGATATTTAGCTTCATCTGGTTGAGATCTATTCATTTATGCTTAAAAATCATAGTTTATGTGTTTATAATGGCAGCAAACCTGCATACTCTTTTCTCATATTAATCATATAGGGAATAGGCAAACTCCTTTATTTATGGACAGATGTTGATGAAAGTTGGTATAGATGTTAAAAATAAAAATTGTTTTTGTTTATGGTAGAAATGCCTACTTTCAGTGTTCCTCAAAGCAGGTAACCTGCACACTCTTTCCCATGTTAATCTTATGGGGAATAGGCAAATAATTTTCTTGTTTATGGACAGATTTTTGTAAAACTTGTCATGTATTATTAATATTATATTATTGATTTGGAAATTTGCTGAGTACGCAGGTTTGCTGTAACGGGGGTATTATAATTAGTTATACGTTAAAATAGCTTTTTAATATAGTATGATTTTGAAATGGGTTTAAAATCAATGACCAATATAAACTAACTAATATTGATTTGACAGCTGTTTGTTTTTATTTCTATTAAATCATTAAACTACAAAGACAGCTGATCATACCAGTAGGTTATTCATTGGAAACTGAATCAAAACGCGAGTAATATCGCATAAAAGTGGATTTTTAAATGCTCGTTATTTACTTTTCAAGGGGCGGTGGGCGATTTCAAACAATCACAAACCTTCTCTGGAATGTAGAGAATACATGAAAAAAGTTTCATTTTAATCAGTTCTCCCGTTTTTTTGGAGAAGACGGCATAAAATGCCTCCTGGAGCGTCACAGACAAACAGACAAAAATTAAGATAAGACCGGTTTCGACTTCTCTAACGCACGAAAAGTAAAAATAACTAAAAAATGAATGATTCTAAGCAATGTACAGAATTCAAATTATCTTTATTCATTTAAGATACAGATCTAAGTACGTGAATAGTGTCATTAAAATCATAAAATTAAAATTAGTGGTAGATATCAACCAAATAGTACTAACTTAAAGTGTACAAATACATAAATACATTGGAAAAAAGAAAAAAGAGAGAAAGAGAGAGAGAGAGAAATTCATTTGTTTCATTTTATTTCCATTTTTTACAATAAGTGGCTGAAATTATCCTAGTGGTTGAGGTCATTGCAGCACCAAAACATAAAAACAGCCAAAACAAAAAAATTAAACTCTAACTTAAGCAGACAAAACTCTAATTTTATTTATACAGATTACAAATGAAAAACCCAAAAAACCAATATTTTTATGTACAAAACTCCTCCAAACTACCCGTTCCGATTGACCGATATGTCTGGATTACGAACTTGTGCGAGTAAATGTAAGAATACACGTCAAATTTGATCTCAATCAAACCAAACTCGGATTTTTTATCTCAGATTTTTACGAGAGTTATTGTGTTCACAGACATACATATATGTACGTATATATTTATAAAATTTTTAACGTATATTTTATTTGGCCTCTGGGCACCTAAAATCAAAAAATAACATGGTCCCAGAATTAAGTCTAACCATGAGACACACAGCTATAGTTTCTTCCCTATGGGAATTTTGCTAAAATGAATAATTAATTTTGGAATTAAAAAAATACACCAGTAAAAGTATTGCTAATCCATTAATTGATTTAGAGGTAAAGGAATGCCAAAAGAATATTATCTAATCCCATCCCAAAGAGAAAGTCTGTTTACTCCCTTAAATTTTCTTTTTTTATTTGATTTTAATTTTAATGATTTTTTAAAATTATAATCCCCATAATTTTTCTTCAAATTTCTTTCAGACATCTATTTTACAAGTTAAAATTTGTATGGGAATAATAGAAATAAGTCAATGCTGTGTCCTTGTCATACAATATGATATATGGCTCTTACATACACTTTATTAAAATTGTTGAAATCCAAAAATAGGTTGAACTAAATTGAATATTATTCTCCAATGCAGGTTGCCAAGGTAAATTCTCCAAGGTAATTTTTATGTTGATTATACAGGACATTATCATATACACATCCTACACAAACATGGTTGTGAATTTTTAGAGTGTTAACACACCATTGAAGCAGTTTAAATTAATTGTAAAATTGTACAAAAAGATTTAGACTATTTTAAATTCTTTTTTCAAGATATGCTCTTTTGCATTCCAATTACAATAACATTATTAGAATAAACCCAGACTTAATTGAAATATTGGAGGAAATTTTGAGTAAACATAATAAGACTAGAATTTGTAGGGTGTACTTGGAAAAATGAAAGTGATATCTCGAATGGTTGCTGTGAACCTACAGTTTTATTTTGTGTCACAGGAAGGACCCCACAACACTCTGAATGAGGACGAGTTTTACGATGCTGTGGAGACGGGACTGGACAAGCTGGAGGAGGAAGCCATGCTGAGGGAGCGGCTGAAACAGCCCAGCATCCCTCGTCAGTCACTGACAGCCCGACCTAACCAGCATAAATTGTGGCCGGAGGTGATGCGAGTGACGGGAGAACAGATACATTATGCCAAACTGGGGGTGGGGGAGGTGGAGAAAGGAGGATGGCAGTTGTTTGCAGAGGAGGGGGAGATGAAGATGTACCGGAGGGAGGAGGAGGTGAACGGTCTCGTCGTGGACCCCCTCAAGGCTTGCCACGTGGTGAAGGGTGTCACCGGACGCGAGATGTGCCATTACTTCTTCAGTCCACAGTACAGACATGAGTGGGAAGGTGAGTGAGCTGTGCTGTGTTCTACCTTATACGGTACCTCAGTAGGCTACTTTGCATACATTTAACACAATAATTATGATTATCGTAGCTCCTCTTTCATTCTTTTATACTAAAACTAGCAGACCCGGCGAACTTCGTAATGCCTAACAGTAAATACGTGTTAACTTTCAGATTGGCCATGTTCTGAAGTCGAATAACAATACGACTTCGTTGTGAAAAATTAGATATTCTGAGTCGCGGCATATTTAATAACAATACTGAAACGATAAGACATATTAATAACATTCCCACAAAACAAATAAATCTGAGTGGATTGATTCACAATTTTTCTAATCCAACCAAAAAAACTAGAGGGGGTTCTCTAGGAAAGAACTAGAGACTAGTCTGGGGGGCACAATAGATCTCATAGGTCGCGGTGCAATCTTTCCCCTAGATTTTATCAAGTATCAATCCAACCAAAAACCAAACAAAACCTAACTGTAATACGGCTTTTATAGGAAAGATATACAACAGCTGATTATTATAACAAACGTAAGATGTATAAACACCATAATTATTTTTTATTTGGCCGACATAATTATAAACACGTGACTTTTAATCAGACAGAACATTAACTATTAACGTGGTGAATAACTCTGTTCATTTTGTACAGTACACATTTGCTTCATAGTTTTACATGAATTAATGATTCAGATGGCATTGGATAGTAAAACATATTGCTCATGGAAAGTAAAACAACAGCTGTAGCTTAAGAAATCAAATTTTTTTATTGTAGAACACTTGTAAATAATAGTTCCCATAAGGTTAACATTAGAAATTTAAAACGCTATAAAACGGAAACTAATTTAATGTATGGAAACTGAATATGCCTAAAACATGATGACCGGAGCAGAGACAAATTTCAAAAATCTAAGATCATTAAAATCGGTCAGCCGTTCTCGAGTTATAGAGCGTAACTAACATGACTTTGTTTTATTATTTAATCGATATTTCCCCATTAGGAGAGCGATTGAACTTAAATACATGATTTTAATTTTGAACGTTTTCCCTCTTCCTCTTCCAGAAACTCTTCATTCTCTCAGAATGTTCTCTCTTCCTTTCTTCTGTCCACTTTTTGTTAGCTTGTTGCGTTGTTCTTTGCTCGAACTTCACGTTCATGATTTTATTCCGGCACTCGTTGCGGTCATCGAGGTTTTCTATCTTGATCTCTTGCATGTCCTTCTGAACCTCCTTTAGCCATTCCGTGCTGCATTTACTCTTTGTTATAATGTCGAGTAGTTTCTTTGCTATCCTGGTGTTCTCCATTCTGTATATATGTACGCAGAATTTCGCTCGGCGTTTCCTGATTTCTTCAGTTATTGTATCAGTCTTTTGATATAATTCTTTCTGAGGTCTCTTCATCCAAATACCATTTCTGTTTATTGCTCAGTAGATCTTCCTCAGAATTTTACGTTCTTGCTTTTCCATTTCCTTAATTTTGGAGTGACCACCAATTACCATTGTTTCAGATGCGTATGTTGCTTCTGGAAGTATCACAGTTTTGTAGTGTCTCAGTTTTGCATCTGTCGAAATACATTTCTTGTTGTAGTGGGACCATGTCAGTTTATATGCCTTTTGCAGCTTGCTGATCCTTTGTTCATTGGCGATTCTGTTCAGTCCTGATGACTGTATAGTTTCTCCAAGATATTTAAAGTGGCTGACTTGTGCGATGTTACCATGTGTTGTGACTAGCGGGGACTTATCTTCTGACCATCTTTCCATATACTGGGTTTTTTCGTACGAAATTTGCAGTCCAGTTTTCTGTGAAATTTCATGTAGTTTTTCAATTGCACGAATCGCTTCTCTCCTGTTATTTGTGATGATTGCAATATCGTCGGCAAAGGCGAGGCATTTTACTTTAATACGATTTTCTTTCCTGATACCAATCTGGACACCTTTTACGTGAGGTTCCCATTCTCTAATGATCTTTTCTAGAACAATATTGAAAAGAATTGGGGATAATCCGTCCCCCTGTCGTACTCCATTTCTAATTTCAAAGTGTTCTGATAACTCACCCATGAATTTCACCTTAGAAGTTGTTCTCGTAAGTGTCTGTTCTATGATTTTCCAAGTCTTTCGGTCGATTCCAAATTCTTCCATGATTTTAAAGAGGGTTTCACGGTCTATCGAATCATAAGCTTTCCTGTAATCGATGAATGAAATTACTGTATTCCTGCATTTTCTCATTTGTAGTATTGTCTTTAGGCTCCAGATCTGTTCCGCACATGATCGCCCTTTCCTGAATCCACCAAGTAGCGGATTTGCCTGGATTTCTATTCTGTTTAGAAGTGCTTTGGAAAGGATTTTGTACACCACTGGGAGCAGGGAGATTCCTCGGTAGTTGTTAATGTCGGTCTTGTCACCTTTTTTATGTAATGGATGGATCAGAGCGCATTTCCAGTCTTCTGGTATTTCTTCCGTTTCCCATATGTCTGATATTATGCGATGAAGTTTCTCTGTCAGTGTAGGATCATTTAGTTTCCAGAGTTCTGCAATAATCCCATCTTCCCCTGGTGCTTTGTTGTTCTTGAGCTGCTTGATTATTGCCATAAGTTCTGTGAGATCCGGGGCTTTTGAGTCTGGGTGTGTGAATACCGGGGTTGCGAAGTCAAGTTTTTCCTGCGGTGGTTCACAGTTAAGAAGGGAGCAGAAATATTGGGCTAGTATGTTGCAGTTGTTTTTTGAGTTTGTTTATATATTTAGATTTTATTATTATATCAATCAATCAATATATTTATTTTATTATTACACATTTTACAAATGCAAAGTTACAAAAGTGCCAAAACCAAATAAGGTTTGTCCGCACTCAAACAGATTAACAAAAAAATGCATGCTACAAACGTATTAAAACTCATCTTATTAGGCCTACTATTTTTGTTTATTACTGTTTCTACAATACAATATTTTTTTAGTTTTTTTATTTATATATGATATACCACTTATATGTTTAATAACTGAAGATTAAAAATTCAAATTTAAATTAAAAGGCACTAAAAGTATATAATAACACGATTTATGAAAAGATTACTTTATTATTTTTATTTGAGTGAAAAATAACTTTATGACTTATTTTTAACTGTATGTACATTAAAATAATTTTAAGACTGATTATTTTTTATTTAATCTAAGCTATGTTTAAAATTTTAATTTTATCACACCATTGTTATAATATATGTTTTAACCCTTTAAAGACAACCGTATTTTGCGTCAAAATAGTATTGACGTTTTAATGTCTTTTAATGTTTCCGCTAAAAGGAGTAGCGACGTTTTAAAACGTCATTTGATGAAATTTGTACATATAACCTATAATTAATACATATATATACATATAACCTGACATAGATTGATTCTTAAGCTCTAAATCTCAAATTAAAGACACGTAGATACGCGGAACATGTATATTGGTGTATTCGGTAGGTTGTGGGTAAATCTGCAGAGGGTTTCTTAGGCGGGGTGGTCGCGGCAGGAAGTTTTGGCGGAAAAAGTGGCAGCGCGGCATGAAGTTTTATTAGACCTGTTATTTATAGCACTGAAGGTTCAGCGGGTAATAAAAGTGAAAGCGTTCTACACACCCTATTACTGACGTCTGTATCTCAGTAGCTGAGTTATTCGTTAGCTAGACATCACTCGGTGCTTTCTTTCGTTACTTTGATTAAAGGCTTAAATATTGAAAAATTGATTGAAAAAGTTCTAAAATTTTTATTTTACATAATTTTGAACCTAAAAAACGTTTCTGACTATATTTACTTCATGTTGCAATGTAATTTAGTGAAAATTAAAAAAAAAATTTTACTCTTTTGAGGTGTGTTTTGAGTTTTCACCCTTACTCCTTAACAGCTCTCAAATAATGACGTTTTAAAGCGTCGTTACCGTACTCCTTAAAGGGTTAAAACATTACTGTATTACGTACCAAGATAAAAAAATGTTGGGTTATTTTTTCTTCCTTCATCGTCCCTTAGAATTTATAATGATTTGATAGCGAGTTTTTACCAACTATATCTAAAAGTCACAGTAAACAATATTTGTAAAAATAACAATGAAAATAAAATGGAACAGCTGATCCTTTAGTGATTGTATTTAATTTTACCGTATATGGCAAAAAATCTCAAATTTTCTTTTAACAAGCTAAGCTATTTGTTTCTCATAGTAATGTTTTCTAGACTATGAAATATCATAATAGTGATATCTCAAATTAAAAATGTTAATGCTGTTTTATTCATCATAATACTATTTCTTTCGGTGATCCTAATTCCTTCACAATTTGAAGTGATTTTTTTACCTTTAATATTAGGTATGGATGGATAGGACTTATCGTATAAACACACAAAACAGTACACCTTGGTCTCGAAGAAACTGTGTAAACTGACTAGAAGTTTGGAACACATTAAAGTAATACAATACATAAAATATCGTTTCAGGGCCTCCGTTTCCTTTAAAATATATCAAGTTTGAAAAGGAATCTATTCCTTACTTCTATTAAAGCTGAAATATCTTTTGTTTTGCATTATTCCTTGTTCACTCTCTTCCAAGACTGCCTTGTTTTTATTCCTTAGTATTTCCTCATCTAATTCCAAAATCGTCATCTTGTAATTTTTAATTATAACACACATATTAATATTAGCTAACTCATGTACCCCAAAGTATTGATTAAAACATACGTATTTAATATGGCAATGTTAATATTTTTAAGTTTTTTGTTTTGTTAACAGCTACGGTGGAACAAATGACAGTCGTGGAGACAATCAGAGAAGATACACTAGTTTTTCATCAGGTGAAAACATAAAATGAAATAAAGTTTATTATTTAACACTTTGAACAAGAAGTTACGGCACAGCACATAGTATAGTTTAGTTGTTGAAAATGAGGAAATTCATGTAGAGATTTGGAGGCACTGAGCAATATTTAGAGATATATATTGATTTTTAATTAGGGGTGTCGTGTTGGCGCCTCGGGGGATTGCACAGGACACCCACGTCCAGGGGCTCACTGCAGGGGGAGTGCCATATATACCATGAAAAAAGTAATAATAGACAATTTTTGAAATAATTTGGGCCTAGATGTAGATGACAAATCTTTGAAGGCTATGTGTAACTGAACGTTTAATGTTACATTATACTGTATTCATTGAACAGACAAATACATGTTTAACACCTATCACTTTATATATTTGCCGAATCAAATATTTTCACAAAATTGAATAGCCTCTAGACGCACAAGTTCCTATAATTTTCTATCTCTATTTTGCCTGACAGTCCGACAGCTGACGTTGGGACTCTGACGGTGATAATGCAACTTGCCATGCAAAAGTGTAAAACAGACTAACAAGCATTGTGGGATTGATAGGGGTGCCTAACTACATCTCACCGGGTGCCAAAAAACTATGCGATGGCCCTGGCCTTAAATTTTTTTGTGGAAAACACCAGACATAAATGCTAAAAACTATGTTGATATTTAAAATGAGCAATTTGCTTCTTTATGAAATACCTGTTGATGGTGTACATTGATTTTATTTGAATTACAATAGTTTTTAGTTGAATCCAACATAGTTTTTAATTATATGTTAAGTCAAAAAGCCTTGAATAAAGCAAACAACCTTAGAGTGAATCTTAAGTTATACAGTTGAGTTGCTGTGGGTGACAAAGCATTCAGGCTTTGCCGGCAATGTAAGGTCAGATTAAGAGGCTCAAAATTATTCTTTATTGGCCCAGCACACTTTGTGGTTTCCCCATCTCCTAAGCCAAGGGAATAAAGGACTGATTAACTAGGAGCACCCGTATTGAGGTTGGAAGTGTTCAAAGAGCTGGCCGTAACACAGCTTTTAGGTTTTAGTAAATGCCCTAAGCTCGATGATTAGATAAGGGTGGAACAAAATATCCTCGAGGTTAAGTGGCTGAGGGTAGTCATACCTTAAAGAAGAAAAACATACTCATATACGTAACTTATCCAGTATAGATTTGTAATGGAAAGGATGGTTGACAGGTCCATAAACGAGTGTGGCCTACATCACAGAGAGACGCGCTGTTCTGGTCGCACATGGCTCGTGTGCCGGATGTGCAGGACCGCGATGCTGGCGACATCTGGGTTGTAATCAACAACTCACTTGGGGACATGGACACCACTGACTACCAAGGCCAGGTCAGAATGAAATTTTGAACCAATCAACTAGGGGTGTGCGATGCAGCAAAAAAATTTCGATTCGATACAACGATGCAATACAAAGAATTCCGATACGAATCGATGCGATTCGATTCGATACAACACGACAAACACACAACACAATTTCCTGTAAAACAGAAATCATATAACAGAAGATAATAAAATAAACGGTACCAGTGAACTGACACATACTTTCTCCCTTAAGTAAGTTCAAGAAAGACAATCTATAATAAAACTATCATGTTCTCCAAAGTTCATCTAAATAAATATCATTTAATAATTTATTGTTTCAAAAATAATCATCCCATTTCTGAAAATAAAAACAAGAGAGACAAAGTTAAATTAATTGTTTGAATTGTATGGGGGGAAACACCCCCCCCCCCCCCCCCGGTAATACCAAGCTTTTTTGAGTTGGTTCTTTTGGGTGATTTGACCTTACACTTCATACCAAGTTTCATGGAAAACGGTTAAAAAATAAGGAAGAAATTGATTTTTTAATATTCTCCATAAGAATTACATTGGACGCTTTCAGACAACGTACTGTGTTTATCATGGACAGTAAATTTAACTTTTCTCTGGAACCGTTAGCCGTAGACAAATAATTCAAAATACTAATTTGTTTAGTTTTTTAAGCTGGTTTCAATGGTAACAGTCAAGTTATACTTTACTTTTATTGTTTTCGCCGAAATATAAAAATTTGATTTTTTTGACATTTAAAAGCCCATAACTTTTGAACCGTCATTTTTACAGATATGTGGGTGGTGTCAAATTATTTAGTACTCTGTACACTATAAACTGTCAAATTTTAATAAAAATCGTTAGAGCCGTTTTTGAGAAATTTGGATTTTTCACGTTTTTTAAGGGTTTTTAGGGGTGAACTACCCTTAAAAATCAAAAATTCAAAAAAATGAAAAAAACGCCTGGAGATACCGTGAATATATACATACATGCCAAATTTCATCTAAATCGGACCAACGGGGTAGGCTGTGGCACTGTACACATCCAGACACACACACACACACACACACACGGACGGACAGACATCACGTCAAAACCCACTTTTTTTGGATTCAGGGGACCCCAAAACGGATATATCCACCCTCAACTCAAATTCGAAAATTTTGACGAAAACAATACTTTCTCCATATACTACGTATAAGGGGAGAAAGTAAAAACCACGGAATTAAAGCCAAAAAATATATTATTAGACTATTCACTAAATTTTACAGTTCATAATTAGTTCGATAATTTTTAGTTTGATAAGTTTCAAGTTCCAAAGATTTGTGTTAAGGTATTTTATCTATGTATATTATATCAATAAAGCAAAGTTCGCTAAAAGATTTCCAAGATTCGCTAAAATTTTTAATAACTTGGAATATGTATAGCTAGCCTTGACGAGACTAAACAAGACTTATTTAAAAAAATTAATGTAGGTCTACAATTAGTAAAAATATATTATATATCTATTATAAACTACTAAATTAAATCAAAAACTATTGTATGACAAAAACAAATATATCTCTAGTTTTATAATTTTGATACAATTTCAAAATTCTTTTGTATACAGTAGAACCTAGATTATCTGGGGGTGGATCCGGGCGGACATATATATATATTATATATATATATACATATATATATATATATATATATACATATATATATATATATTCGTGGAGTGGAACCGGGCGGCCGGCGGGTTAACCGGGGTCCAAAACTGGCAAAAAATTATTATTTTAAAAGAAGTTTTTCATTGTCAATTTTCTCATGAAAACTTTTTAAATCTCAAATACGTGATAATAATACTCAATATAACGTAAAATTAGTTCTGTAACAAACTGAACATTATTATAATAATTTTACTGAAAATATTCTGGTTATTAACTAAAGAGTAGATAAACACGAACTTGAATGAAAAATAAAATATCGATCAACATTCTGACGAAATAAGCAAGCGCCAGACTATCAATATTCCTTCATTACACAGCTGTTCACAACACAACTCAGTATCTGATTGGCCCGTGGCCATGACGACACATGCACTAGATTGCGCAATAGATACTGCGCATGTGTGTGAGCGGGGAGAGAGAAGACGGAAAAAGGAAGAGAAATAAGGAAATAGACTGCCAGAAGTCGATGAGTCATCACCCCTCCCCTCAGCTGTGTTTTGTTCGAACAACAGCTCAGCTGACTTGATTTTTTAGTTGCCAGTTTTGATTATTCTGTCAATGAGTTACAGTTTTGAACTAGTTTTTCAATTCATTTCATTAAATCTATTGTTTCAATTTAACTGTTAGTTTGTCTGTATATTGTAATATTTTTAATTAAATTAAGTTGTTTATAATCTTTGTAAATAAGATAATGGTTTGTATGCGATAACAAAATGCCCGCATTCAAAGTTATCAGTGACGAAGATCTGTTTAAAGCGTGCTGACAACTAATGATGTATTAATAATAAACTAAGGCGGTTTTAACGTGAATACTTTGAATTATTTTCTTCATTCGGATTAACCGTGTTTTCAGTTATCCGTGCCCCCTCTCCCGCTGATTACCCCGGATAATCGAGGTTCTACTGTAGGTTTAAAAAAATAACATATCTAACAAATTTTGAAATGAGAAAAATAAAAGATATTACTAGAGGAAATGAGTAGTATTGTAGTGAAAACTATTAAAAAAAAATTCAAAAAATAATAATATAGAAAATATAAAAACAGAAGTAAACTGTTATTAAAAAAAAAATTGTTTTAGTATCATCCATTTAAAATGGTTAGTTTCTAATCAAATTCATATTTTAAATTTAAAAATATATAAAACTTTTAAAAATGAAGTTAGTTGTGGTTAAATATTTATTTAAAACTATTTAATCATTACTCTTATTTAAAAGTAAATTTCTTAATTAATTAAACACACACATCTCAATTTGATTGCTTATTTATTAAATCACCTCAGATTAATGATTATTTAAAGAGAAAACATAAAACTCAATTTTTAACTAGATCATATACTATGTAGAGAAATGTAAGTATTTGACCGGAAAACAAAATAATGAAGTCGCTCAGTCAGTTCCAAACCATTCCATTTGTTCCCCCTTGTCCAAACAAGGGGTCCCAAATTGTCCAAACCCCCTTGTCCCGGAGCAAGGCTAAAGGTCATTTTTTATTACCTACTGCCACTATTGTCTGACCACCTGTCCACCTCGCTTATCTCTTAACAATAATAGCTTACACCCGATTTAACTAAGAATCAAAAATTTAATGTTTCTATTCATGATTCGTCATACTGATAAAACATTTAATATGTACATTATAATAGACAATTTAGAATAATGTCAAATACTCAAGGTTTAGTTTTTGGAATAAATATTATTAAAAAACTATGGATCTACTTTTTTGCTTCGTAAGAAATGCAATGGAAGCTGTCAATTGATACTGCAATGAAAAAGGAGCCATTATTAAAACTAAACTAAACAAACTAGGATTTAAATAAATACGAGGGTCATTCAATAATTAAAGAGACAAACAGGTCTGGAAGGGAACAACTTTATTTTAACGAAAGAATACTTTTACTACTTTTCAACATAATCCCCTTGAACATTTATGCTTTCGTTCCAACGGACCACAAGCTTTTTTATGCCAGCTGCAAAGAACTCTTTCTCTTGGCGTTTGAGCCAATTTCCCACAAACTTCTCGACGTCCTCGTTTTCCTTCCACTCTGTGCTTTGCCTTTTTGATTCTGACTCATAATAGTAAACCCAAATTTCATCGTAAGTTAAAATTTTGTTGAGGAAGTGCTCACCTTCACTTTCATAACGTTCCAGCAGCCCTGTGCACACTCTCAAACTTGTTTCCTTGTGTAGCCGTGTCAACTCCTTTGGGAGCCATATTGCACATGTTTTGCGGTACTTCAACTTGTTTTTAATAATGTTGTGAACCGTACCCACACTCACATGGACTTTTACAACTAGCATTTCCACAGTGACTCGGCGGTCAGCACGAATTATGTCATTAATTCAATTTTTAAGTGAAGGAGTTGAAACTTCAACTGGTCAGCCAGGTCGGTGTTAATCTGTCACTGGGTCCCGGCCATTTTTGAACTGTTCTACCCACTTGTAAAAATTTGCACGATTCAAACAATGTTCACCATACATTTTAGCCATTCTAGAGTATATATTCAGATGTTTTTCACTTTCAGCAAGTAAAAAACGAATAACATAACGTTGTTCAACTAATGTGGAATTTTCAAGTAGACTCACCATCATTAAATGTATTTTTGAGGTGATAAACACAACAATGTTGATTAATCAGCGGATCAGGACCTATCCCAGTACTGCCAACTTAAAGTTGTAAAAGCACCAAAAATACCCTAATAACAGTTTTCTGCCCAGACCCGTTTGTCTCTTTAATTATTGAATGACCCTCGTACAATTCAATTTTGGTTGTTATTATGTTTTGATGTATTTTTTGTTAATATTCATGTCTGTTGTGTCTAGCGGAGGAATACCTAACCACACCTAACCACGTAAGCTGTTGTCCTGTTAAAAACTTCTCTGACTTGTTTGTCAATTTTGAGAAAGGATTTAAAATCAGTTTGAATAACAAAATAAAAAGGATTGCACAAACATAGACATTAAATAAATTTGTTTCAAAACCTGAAAATCGGTATAAGCTATGCCATCAGGATCTACAAGCGCTGCCGCGCATCGGGACTCGCTCGATGCATCGGGACGCTCGGTGCATCGGGATTTCGATTACCTCTGTATCGAATCGAATTGAATTGAAATTTCGATGCATCGCACACCCCTACAATCAACTGGGAAAATTGTTTACATTCTTTAAAATTTAATCTTTCAATCACTATGTGACTGATACACAAAACTGGTACACAAATTTCATGAGAATGTGTTTCAATAGATATTTAGATATAATTATGTATAACTCAAACCTCATTGAGCAGAAAATTAGCATAAATTTCCTAGGTTTGATGATAGATCGTCCAACACTTAGATTGGAATGAGCATGTGAGTAAGGGTTTATCAAAAACTAACTCTGGAACTTATGCGCTTTCAAAAATGTCATTTTTTGCAATTTAACAACTGTAAAAATATTTATCATGCTTATTTTCATTTCCTTAAATTAACTAAGCCGGCTTGGGTGGAAGTTGACGGCATTTGTAGGCTTAATTAGGATTGCAGTGGACACCTGTTTTGCTTTGGTGGTTAGTGGTTATAAGGGGGGGGCATGCTTTATGCTTTGTTTATACTTGAATATTTCAAGAAGATATTAGTAATTATTTTTATGTTACAGTTAAAAGTAATAACCTTGCCACTTCTAGGGTTTAGCCAAGTATGAATGAGGATTGACTGTAGTGATTGTGGCACGATCTTGTAGTCTTGTTACTGACTAAGGCTGACATGTTCCTTAGACAAGACTGTTAATTAATAGTCCAACAGCCGATGGCAATTATTGGACCTACAGTTTAACCTGGAATCCGAACCACGGTCTGTGGATTACGAATTGGTCTAATTATGAGAATGGTCTTCGCTGATTCACGTAGTATTCATCTGTGCGGACGTTAATCCACACAAAAGAATGCTACACCCACCGATCATCGCTTAAAACTATCTACAAATCGTGACCTCCAAGTAGCTTATCTAGTCATGTGATTATGAAGAAGAAAACCAATATTCCTATTCCTTTGAATCTTGCATTTAATTAAATTTTCACATATAATTGACACTCAAAGTCTACTAGCTGTTGAACTATTACAAGTTTTACTGGGGTTGAAAAAATCAAACCCTTCTCTTTAATAAATTTCCTTTCCTTCAACATTGAAAATGTTCTAAATTTTCAATTTTATTTCGCAAAGTATTTTGGCATTTTAAACTACCACTATATTACATTTAATGTTCAATTAATACAATGTGTAACCATATCATTTTATTTGTCATGGTAGGTGAAAAGCAGCAGTAAGTACGTACGGATACATCTGACAGTCTGTATGCTGTGTCAAACTATCATCACACCCCCGGCCGATGGAACAACCGTTACCAGGGACAACATCACCTGCAAGATTACATACTGTTCACAGGGTCAGTATGTCGGCCTATCAGGCAACCATGTTTCAGCAATTGATACTTAAAATGTAATAATTGGCAGTTGCGCTCTTTAGTTTGATAGTAAAAACCGTAACATAATAATATAAATACCCCGTCGCAGCAGACCTACGTACTCAGCAAATTTCCAAATCAATATTTGAATATATGACGAGTTTTATAAAAATATGTCCATTAGCATGAGAATTATTTTGCCTATTCTCTCCCATAATGCCTATTCTAGTTTGGCTATAAAAAGGAATGATCTGAGAGGGTCTTGTGTCCCAGTATGCAGCCATCAATTTCCTGACAGTTAGGCCCATATTTATGAGGATCGAAAAGTATTTTTTTATTTCGATTACAGTGACATCAGACCATTGCTGCAACCGAGAAAACCTTGTCATTTCATTTGAAGCCCTTTTGTTTTGAATTTTTGTGTTAGTGTAGTAGTTAGTATGCTTTACTATGTTAGTAAGTATATTTAGGGGAAAGAATATTGAAAAATAATCAATTGGGTGTGAATTTCTGGGGGCCATGTTCTTAGGCCCACAAGACCTTACTTGAAAATTCTCCTCAATATTCTTTTCGGGCTCAGGTGGATAAACTCTTACCCATGTGGGCTGACTAGGAGCAGGTAAGGGAATGGCAGTTGATGTTGAAGTGTTTGACATTTGCAAATTGTCAGCAACTTGAATAGGCCTAGGCCTACCTGTATCTGGAGAAGATGCATCATCAGAGGACAAATCACCAAAGTCTGGGACGTAGTCATCCCCACTTCCACTTGAAAAATCTTGTAAGGAAATATTATCTGGTACTGCTTCAATATTTTCCCCAATATCACTATCACTATCACTGTCATATTCATTCAATATATCTCGGATATCGTCCGATCGTAAGTTATTTGAATCCGTTTTAAACCTAAACAGACAACAACAAACCAATAGAGCGGCTGCTGTCGTCACTGTCCAGAGTCAGAAAAATAAGAACTTTAGACAGACCTCAGGAACACAGCTGACTAAATCAATATTTTTTTAATGGTGATATTACTATATAAGATGTTTTGCTGAATCCATTGATACCAAAAACGAGTAGTTTATGCGGTAAATATAAGAGTTAGACGTGATTGAAAGCAGCGCTGCATAAATACGCACGATCGTGCGGCGCGGCACTTGGAGGGTTAAAGACAAAAAAATAATATGGTCCCGGGCTTAAGTCTTACCATGAGACCTACGGTAATAGCTTCTTCCCTATGGGACATTCGCTAAAACTGGATAAAAGTTAAATTTATAGAAATCAATATCATATTGAAGTGTTGCTTAGATATTTGAAATAAGAGACAGATTATGATAATATTTTGTCGTGTTGGCAGTGAACCCAGGTGGTTGGGTGCCGGCCTCTGCACTCAGAGCTGTCTACAAGCGCGAGTACCCCAAGTTCCTCAAGAGATTCACAAGTTATGTCATGGGGCAAACACAGAACAAGCCCATCATGTTCTAGTCCATTCACTCCTTTATACACTTCATCCCTGCTATGATTATTTTTGTATTTAATTATGTGACAATGTTAGTTATAGTTATATTTTATGTGATCTACCTAACTTTTGTACATAAGATGACTATTGTATTGTATTTTGATATAAATTTCAGGTGGACAATTAACTGGTTTGATCTTTTTTTTCTTTGCTTATCTTTGAGTTATGTGCCTGACTTGGAGGTTATTGAACTAGAGTTTATCACACATTGCTTAGTTGTTATAAAAAATAACAGTGTCTATAGAGGTTTCTGTGATAAGAGAAGAGAAATTCAGTTATTGTATGAACAAATGTTTGTTAAATAGTGGTAATGTTATACTGCTGCTTTTTAAAAAACATATAAAAAATACTTATGTGCTTGATTTTAGACATGGTGATAAAATGGCGAAAAATCATTCTTAATCATCAAGTCCAATGACAGGAGAGGATTTATAATGTCCAGTTCCTTCATAAAATAATTTTGTAAGATTTGTGGGAGTGATTTTTGTAAGAAACGGAAAAATGTACAATCCTTATTATTATAAATAATTAAATATTTTTTTTAATAATTAAATAATTTTTGTCATGAATAGGTTACCTTATAACACTATGCCTTGATTGTAATGGGCTACATTATTACCTCAACAACCATGAGGATTTACTGAGTCAGCCTTATGTGGTATTTTTGTCTGTTCCTGATCAGATGGCTCGTGGGGAAGAAGAGGTAAAGCATTTTGATGAATCTTGATGGTAAATCTTAAATATTGGATTTGGAATTTATAATAGTGAACAATATTATAATAATGAACAATTTTGGAATTTTTTATGATTTGATGAAAATCTATGAGAGAAGTTAGAAACTTGTGGGGTTTTAGTTAGTTTTATTGCCCACTTTAGATTTGTGTTATAACCTTTTAGAAAAATAGACACCTATAACCAGGTAGGTAATATAAAAACCGTCAAACTACTCCACTACTAATACCAATGTTTAAAATTAATACTTTTCAATTTAAAAATAATTCAGTTGCACACAATATTTTGTTTCTATTGTTTTTATTAAATAAAATAGTATAAAAAAGGACTCTAAAATCTCTTATTTTAATTGATGTGAAACAAATACAATGAAAAGGTTTTTCATTGGTATCTTATTAGAATTGGAAAACAAAATACATCAAAGAGAAGAGAACATCCAAGCATTGTAGAGACATTTTGAAGGATGTAAAAATTTGGGTTAATGAATAAGTTGCATTTGAATAGAGACATTTAATCAGATTGGTTAATTTGGTGGCCTGAACATTACATATTTCATGAGATGATTAATAATTCAGTTGTTACAAAGATGAGCTAGAACTTTTATCACTCTTCCAATATCCAGAGTCAACTTGTGAAGCCAAAGCAGTTTATAATACCTTTATGCTCTATGTGATCGTTAAAAACAAATGATTCGTAAACATGTATCTGTTTCTGGATCTTATGGTAAAAAACTGGATCTTTCAGTAAAAATAACTTTCAGAAAATAAATTTTATTTTCTATCCCAAAATAAATACTTTTTACACATGTTTCTTAAATGTTTACCTCTGTAAAATTAATTACTAGTAAGACAAGGGGCGAAATGTTGGTTGTCAGCAATGTGCATTCAATGACCGTTGGCTTGGATGCCATTGGTCTTTGCTGTTCCGTTACACTTCTGTTCCTCAGTTCTGTACCCATGTGGGTTCATGGTCTGCCATCTCCAAAAATCTTCACCTGTTGCAAACAAATTAAAACAGCTCTACCATCAAGAACATCATGGATGCTTTTATTATGTTGATGCTGTTTCAAAGACATTATGTTATCTACTAAAAATATATCTCATATCCTCATGATGGACATACTGTATTAAAAAGGTGAACATTAGTTCAATAACTCTAGGAAGAAATGAAAGTATAAAGGTCTTGTAAACAATTATTTGAATGATTCTTAGCATATTGCGGATCGGCCTGGCCTAGCGGTGCAAATTAATTAGTCAAAAAAGCACGACATCGGCCGTCTTAGCATGGTCGCCAGCTTCGTTCTCTCTCAACGTCTATACGAGGGTTGTCCGTAAAGTAAGGTTCCCATAGCGCTGCAGTCGACAATAGTGCTGCGATGGGAGTTCGCGCGGTTTTGTTGTGTACCTGGGTTCCCCCACTCCAAATTCCCACCGCAGCGAAGTGTCTGCAGCGCTCAGTCTTCGCCGGGCAGCCGAACAAGACGGAGCTTCCCACTGCTTGGCCCGCCAGGTGTGAGCTGCGCTCAATGATTCGTTTTTTGACTGCCAAAAACCTTCCGTCCGGGGAAATTCTTTCCCAGATGTGTGTATGAGCGTACAACATGTGCGCAAATGGTACAGGGAGTTCAAGAACGGGCGTACCGACGTCCATGACGAGGAGCGTTCCGCGAAAATTCAAGCTAGCGCAAAGTGCCGGCAAAGAAAGGCGTATTGTTATGCGAATTCCTGCCCAACGGTGAAACAATCAACGCTGCCCGCTACTGCGAGACACTGCAAAAACTTCGCCGTGCCATTCAAAACAAGAGGAGGGGTATGCTGTCCAAGGGGGTGTGTTTGGATCAGGATAACGCTCGACCGCACACTGCTAACGTTACCAACGAACTCATCGCTATCTTTAGATGGGGTATCGTCAAACACCCACCCTACAGCTCGGGCGTAGCCCCCAGCGACTACCACCACTTCCCTGATGTGAATAAACACCTTAGTGGAACGGATTTCGGTGGCCGAGAAGAGCTGGAAAAAGCGGTTCTCAGCTATCTGTGCGACTTGGCGGCAGACTTCTTTGACTCGGAAATTCAAAAGCTGGTACACCACATGCAAAAATGCATTGACCTTGGTTGCAACTACATAGAAAAATAGGAAAAAGTCTGAACTTTCCGAATATGTACGAGTTTATACAAATAAACATGTTTTTCACTGAGTAAGATCACTGGGAACCTTACTTTACGGACAACCCTCGTATGTGTTGTTGTTTTTTACAATACATGACACAGATCATATTAGACTAAAACGTGAACATTGACCTTGGATGACACAATTGTAAATGACAGGTGCAGTGACGTCAACGTCAGCTAACAGTCCACTTGCGCGGGACTAGTTCCACAATGGGTAAAGGAATCTGTAAGAAAACTCAGCGTCTAAGTAATAACAATTTATAATTTAGTAAGTAATTTTAAATTTAGTACATTTAGTTTCAAAATATTAAACCCTGAATAATTAAGATTTAGGCTGGACTTAACTTTTGGATTATTTCCAGTCGCTCAATTGATGTCAGTTTAATTATCGAACCTTACAATGGGAAACAGCGTTCTAGTGTCTGTTACTGATCCCGCCAATCACAAAACACCAAAATTATTATTTACCTGGTGTGTGGTCAACAGAATGTTGAACAATTAAGTTATTCAAAGCTTTTATGTACTGCTTATAATTACTTAAATGAGCTTAAGAAATGTGCCTTATTTATGTTAGTTTTTAACATTAGATTCATAATGTTGCAATACGAGGGCTATCCATAAATTCGTATGTGGCCCCAAGGGGTAGGGTTACTGTGGCCATCTTAGTGTAAGGGTGTTTCATAACTCAGTTGGCATCTAATCGTGCTAATCAGAAGTTCATACTGTACTCCATTTAGTTACTGTTATAGTTTGGAATTTCTGTGTTAGGTAAAAATGCCACAAACTGTGAGGTGTGTGCAGTAAATTATATTAGTGTTTCTGGCAGCAAAAAAACTGTAAACCTGTAGAAATTTATTGAGAGCTTTGTGAAGTGTTTGGGGACAACATTATCACTAAAGGTGGAGTGCTTCAGTGGGTTCTAAACTTTTAAAATTGCCGACTTAAAGTTCATGGCATAGAGTGAAGGGGAAGACCCAGCACAGTAAATGTCGAACTTGGCGAAAAAGTCAATGCCGGAGTTCATAAAAATAAAAAATTCTTAACATTAGAACTTTCTATGAGTATTCCATAATTTTCCAGCTTTTGTTGGATAAAATCATCACAAAATGCTTGGTCCTGTTAATGTGAATTAAAGTTAAACCTCGATAATCCGGCCTAATTGGGCGGTTTTGCCACGGCGGTAATTTCACCGTTGCCGCCGTTCGAGCAGTTACCTGAAAAATTAAACGGAAGTTTACACACTGAGCAGCTGAAATGCTGCTGTTTTCTGACACCTGAAATGGAGGCGTTTCTGCCGCCTTTCAGCACGTAGTCGAATATATGACTGGCATGTAATACGGTATTTCCATAAATCTGGCCAGACTATCGAGGTTGTACTGAACCTCAAATTACGGTGGAGGTTCAAATATTCATATTAACACAGGTCTTGTTATAGACAACTGTATATTGTCAACTGTACGATGGCTAAGCATAAAAATAAATATGGTTAAATTGAAAGGTTTTTGAAAAGTTCGGCAGTCATTATGCTGGGTCTTCGACTTTGCTCTTCGTCCTGATAGTTAGTTTAGCCATTTTTTTTATTTTAGAACCCACTGATGCACATCATCGTCAGTGATAATATTTTTCCCTACACTTCACAAAGCTCCTGATAAATTTTTTATTGGTTTACAGATTTTTGCAGTCAGAAACATTATTACTGCACAGTTTGTGCAATTTTTTATTAACGCAGAAATTTCAAACTGCCTTAGTAAATCAAGAGTGTACAGTTCAAACCTCTGATTAGCAGTTAGATGCCGAATGTGTGCGTAACACCCTGACACCAGGATGGCCATGTTGCCCTACCCCTTGTGGACACACACGAAAACATAATTTACTTTCTGGATAGATCTTGCATAATACTCATCAAATATAAATTTAAATACTTCTTTTTTATAAATCAGAATTAAAGAAAATTTTCACTGTAAAACAAAAATTTGTCAAAAAATCAATTTTTATTCATCTCTAGTTTACCCTTTTGACTGACTTGCAAGACAATTTATTGTACGGAGCAGAACAAATAGAAAAATGTATAGTAAAATTTTTACCTTTATTTGCCTATAGATCTAAAAATATTCTTTATTCTCCCAATGTACATTTTGCTACTTAGTGTAGCATCATCACTGGGTAACATCTTGAATGTAAATAAATAATACTAATATAATTTCTTGTTTAAATGTTATAAGTTTAATATTTTCATGAATGTGGTGTAGTTGTATTTTCTATTTTGTTAATAATTTTGAATATTATTGCATTTAAATAGTCTTCTTTCTTGTTTAATAAATTGATATTACTAAAATTCTGGATGTGTTTGTATATTTCGTAGCTCTTTTGAATTTTTGCAATTGATTTGGATATTGTGTAAGATTGTTAAAGATTCTGGAAATTTTATTTGGTGGGTGTCATTGTGTTTAAGGTGTTTCGCTACTATTGAGGTGGGATTTTTGTGGTGGCTGGTGTTGTGTTCTTTGAATCTTTGAAAGAAGGATCGATTAGTGTACCCTATATATTGTTTGTTGCATGGAGATTCGCGTGTGATTTTGTAGACACCTTTCCCTTTCTTATTTTCAGGGTTTTGGTTGTTGTGATTGATGATTTTGTAGTTGGGTATTGTGTTGGTTTTCACTCTGTATGCCGGGGTAAATCCGTTTTTTTTTTAATATTTTGCCAATCCTTTCTGTGGTTTTGTATGTATAGTTTATTGTGATGATGCTACACTATAAGTAGCAAAATGTACATTAGGAGAATAAAGAATATTTTTAGATCTACAGGCATATAAAAATAAAAAAATTTACTATATTTATAAAGGTCTAAAAACTGGAAATCATAAAATATAGAAAAATGTACTTTGGAATGATGACTTCCTAAAAGGAAGGTTCATCTTGTTGGTAATAGTTACTAGTTGGCCTCTTAATATTATCTACTCACACATCTGCTCCAGATTGTACTTAGATTCCCAGCCAAGCTCCTGAAAGGCTAGGGAAGTGTTAGCAAACATGGACACAATGTCGCCCTCGCGTCTGGCTTCCACAACAAATGGGACTTTGGTCTTGGTGACGGCCTCGAATGTCCTCAGAAGTTGAAGTACTGACACGCCTTTCCCCGTCCCTAGGTTGTACATCTGCAAGTGAGAATGTGACTTACACATAGTGGTGATATCTCGGGTGGGGGTCCATTGCAGTTCCCGCCGAGCCAAGTCTCCGTCGCAAATCAGTGTCGCCACATCGCCCACACGACGGCCCACTTGGTGGCAAGGGATGTGACGCCCGCAGACGCGACTGAACACGTCCACCAGCTGGTGTACTGATAGACCCGCACCCGCACCGAGGTTAAAAACCTGACATGCACCTATATGTTATCAACAGTCTACTTACATACAGTACCACACCATACAGTTTTGGAAAAATATCATTTACCTACATAAAATTTATAGTCCATGTTAGTTTAGTATTTTAAGTTATACGAGTGAGTTGTGGCAAAGGATAAAAGTATTACTAAGGAGGGTACTATCACCTGATAAAATCTTAAGATACGCTATTTACTAAGACATTAGACACTGAATACCTGGGAACCATGTGTTGCTCGGTGAAATATATAAACGTATGTTAAAAAATTATTTCAACGACAGATTAAATGAGTTATTAATTGACTCGACAGATGTCGCGTCAGTGACAAGTTGGCACAGGCTTGTGAGCATGGTCAGACTAACCAAAGTGACAGACCATTCAAGGTCGGATTAGAGGGGTTCTATTGTAGTAATGTGCGAAATAAACCACAACCACAATGACCGTTTTGATTAGTCTCGTTGAAGTTATTATTATAACTGACCTCAGATGTTGTGCTGATTGTTCTTCATAGATAGTTTATCAAAAAATTATCAGTTTGTGGTCCTTACTCAATTATGTTAGTTTTTGAATGAGCTTTTAAATAAAAAAAAAATGATATTTAGTTATTTGCCAATTTTTCACATTGACATTGGTGTTTCAAGCAAAACCGGCAAAGGATGGATGGAAAGGAATGGAAGAAAGGATGGATATGCAATAAAATGGTACTAAGAGACGACTATCAGCATCTTACACGTCTGAACAAAATGGTATTACAGAAAGATTTAATAGCACACTTCTTAATAAAGTAAGGATGTCTTATGACAGAATCTAAGATTGCTCCGACATTTTGGGCAGAAGCTGTTAGTTAATACAGCAAATTATTTGTGCAATCAATGTCCATCACGACCTATCAATCATAGAAAACCATTTGAAATGTGGGTTGGAAGAGCACCATCTATAAAGTATCATCAAGTGTTTGTAAGAAAAGCATATGTGTTCAATAAGAAAGACACTAAAGTAAAGTTTTCTCCACGTGCAGTTGAAGGAATCTTTGTTGGATACTCAGAAGTCTCCAAAGCATATAGAATATCTGTGGTATCGAAATGTCATAGTCTGTCAAGATGTAAAAATTCTTGAAAAGTTTCCTGATTCAAATGACAAAATTGATGAGTATTATTTGCTCGATCATACAATCAATAGTAATTTTTGTAATATATCGGATGTGCCAATAGATTTAATTGAGTTATGACTTGCTCAATCACACTCATCAAAGCTTCAATCTTAAAATTAAAGATTTTAAAACATTTAAACAAAATGACAGAATAGTTAACCCTGAAAAAAACATCAACAAATTTTTGTTGAAAATTTGAAGCTTAAGAAAATGATAATTTTAGTGATAATCTTAGTCTTAGTAAAATACCTGAAAATCATCCTGGGATGAATGAAATACCTGACCACACTACATCAAGAGTGGTGATTTATCCTCAAATTATGTTGGAAAGAACAGTTCTACTTCAGTACCTGAACACAAACTTCTCAACGACCTCATAAAATGGCTTAATCCAATACTCCAGATTTGGATATGAAATTGAAAATAAAATAATCCATCATACTGGCATAAAGCTATCAAAGAAGTGATGGTATCTCACTGAACCCGCAGATGGTTGAAAAGTGAGCGCCGCCACGCTTAATTTTCATTTTAAGTTTCTACAAAACATGGAGTTTGATATATATCGGCCTGAAACTCGGAATAGCTGTGAACTTCAGTCTGTCTCGCACCTTTGCTTCATGACTAATTACAGTGCAGTAACCACAACTTGGAACAACTAAAAGGGCCTTTTATTTAGTAATACATTATGTGTTTTGTATAAATTATCATTTTTCTTCAAGTTAAAATACAATGAATATTAGCAAAATATCCTTTGAATAGCGTCTTGTGTTTAAAATGATTACATTTAAAAGGTTAAATTAATTTAAAAGAAAGTTTATAGTTTGGTAGTTTTTATTTGTTTACTGTGAGATTAGTTATTTTTATTTTTGTGTTTTGTACATGTATATAATTAAAGGTTAGAAAAATAGTTCAACAAAAGTGGTATGATATTATTTGTTTGAAATTTGTGAAATAAATACTACAATAACAAGGCATTTCAAAAAGTGAGCGTGGCACTCACCCATAGACCATCTACGTAACAAATGTGACCTCGACCAACTACAGGTTAAAAAAATACCCCCGTCGCAGCAGACCTGCGTACTCAGCGAATTTCCAAATCAATAATATATGACTAGTTTTAAAAAAATCTGTCCATAAACATGAGAATTATTTGCCTATACTCCATAAGATTAACATGGCAAAGAGTGTGCAGGTTTGCTGCTGTGAGGAACATTGAAACTAGGCATTTCTACCATAAATAATTTTTATCTTAACATTTATACCAACTTTCATCAACATCTGTCCATAAATAAAGGAGTTTGCCTATTCCCTGTATGATTATTATGGGAAAAGAGTATGCAGGTTTGCTGCCATGCTTAACACATAAACTATGATTTTTAAGCATAAAAGGATAGATCTCAACCACATGAAGCTAAATATCAAGTTTTATCCAAAAATATTCATTAATATGGGAAATATTAATTTTCCCTATTCTCCTTTAGATTAACATTGGAGCCCCACAATACAACATACTGTGTTTAGATTTTTTAATATCTCGGTAACCGTTGGAGATAGAGAAAAACTTTAAGGAACTTAATTGTGTAGTTTTTTAAGCTGATTCTAATGGTGAAATATAAAATTGGAAATTTTTAAAAATTACTTGTGAAAAACGCAAAAAACCCCATTTTGGGAAACAAAACCCCCCCAAACTACCCGTTCCCATTGACCGATATGTCTGGTTTACGAACTCGTCTGAGCACTTGTAGGAATACACGTCTCTACCAAATTTGGTCTTGATTGGACCATTTTTACGAGAGTTATCGTGTTCACAGACACATATATATATATATATATATATATATACCCCCGTCGCAGCAGACCTGCGTACTCAGCGAATTTCCAAATCAATAATATAATAATAATAAAAATAATATGACAAGTTTTATAAAAATCTATCCATAAACATGAGAATTATTTGCCTATTCTCCATAAGATTAACATGGGAAAGAGTGTTCAGGTTAGCTGCTGTGAGGAACACTGAAAGTAGTCATTTCTATCATAAATAATTTTTATCTTAACATTCATACCAACTTTCATCAACATCTGTCCATAAATAAAGGAGTTTGCCTATTCCCTATATGATTAATATGGGAAAAGAGTATGCAGGTTTGCTGCCATGATAAACACATAAACTATGATTTTTAAGCATAAAAGGATAGATCTCAACCACATGAAGCTAAATATCAAGTTTCATAAAAAAATATTGATTAACATGGGAAATATTAATTTTTCCCTATCCTCCATTATATTAACATTGGAGCCCCACAATACAACGTACTGTGTTTAGATTTTGTAATATCTCAGTAACCGTTAGAGATAGAGAAAAACTTTAAGGAACTTAATTGTGTAGTTTTTTAAACTGATTCCAATGGTGAAATATAAAATTAGAAATTTTTAAAAATTACATGTGAAAAACGCAAAAAAACCCATTTTGGGGTACAAAACCCCCCCAAACTACCTGTTCCTATTGACCGATATGTCTGGTTTACGAACTCGTCCGAGCATTTGTAGGAATACACGTCTCTACCAAATTTGGTCTTGATCGGACCATTTTTACGAGAATTATCGTGCTAACAGACACACATATATATATATATATATATATATATATATATATATATATATATATATATATATAAATTTTAACAACTATTGTTTTTGGACTCTGGGCACCTAAAAACAAAAAAATAACATGGTCCCGGGCTTAAGTCTTACCATGAGACCTACGGTAATAGCTTCTGCCCTAGGGAAATTCGCTAAAAAAGAACTTGAGACATTACTACAAAATTATTGGAAGATATGAATTTTGTAGGATGTGAACTTGTGTTAAATGATAAGTGTAAAGTTACTATCCCCAATGTAGAATATAACGTTTAAAAAAATAGAATTCATAGTTTTTTTTATCAAAAATCCTTTTCACCAAGTTCATGATTTTTAAGCCTGTTGCTCAATAATTTTAACGCTCCAGTATCGGTACATGCTCCGCAGAGTGAGACTCTGTATTTCTTTGGACTCTGTAATGTCATTATAAACATTAAGTATGTGTATCCAGGATCTGAGTGTCGACGCATCTTCCCCCACTACCTCCCTCATCTTCGTAGGGGCTTATTGTTTTCCTAGATTCAGTTGGCCATAAGACAGGAGGCCTTGACTGGATTGTGACTCCCCACAAAATCCCTTGATTTATAATTTCTTATGACTGATTTTTGATAATTAAATGTTGAGTTGTTCTTTTTTGTGCATATTACTTGTACAGTTAAATTATGTGTGTGAAACGAGATTTGGTTTTATTAATTACCCTAAAAACTTTGAGTTTCTGAGTGTGTGTAGCCGTGTTACACTTTACCATGGGTATATTGGAGGGTTAAAGAACTGTGAAACCTAGTTTAAAGCCCTTGCCAAGTTAAACTACATGTTTTGTAAAGTATATTTTACTCGTAATATATACTTATATATACTATATCGTATATATCCTTAATATATAAAATTCAAAGCCCTCACTCACTCACTCACTCATCACTAATTCTCCCACTTCCCGATTACCTAGGAGGCTGAAATTTGGTATACTGGTTCTTTAGGCCTAAAATAGGAAAGTCTAATAGTTTCTGTGACGATTTTCCCATAAATCTCTACCCTATACGTCTTCAAAGTTCCCATGTTAATCTTATGGAGAAATTATTTTGTTTTGGATTCCAACATATGTATCTTACCTTTTAAGATATAAGCAGCAGCTGTTTTTATCTGAACCATTGAGCAAGCCAAAGAAGCAAGCATAAAATAGTAAGTACTCAATAGTATCTAATTACTGTATAGAGATAATATTTCTCAGAACGAATTTTTGTGGTTATGTTTTATGATTAAAGATCAAATGTTTATTTGTTGGCCAAATTATAAATAGTAGTGGCAATGTTTATACAAAGTATGTTTATTATAATAATAATCAGCTGTTGTATATTTTGTATATTTTCTTTTTGCTCTCTGAAATGTCTAAAAGGTTGATCCCTTATCTTATATATTTAATACGCTAGGCCTATTTTTGTGATAATTGTTTTGGAGCGGTGGTGCTACCAATCACCATGTCCAAGGTGTTGTTGTAAAGGTCTTAGCATGTAGTTTTGCCATCAATTAAAAAAGTTTTGAAAATTCACCGTGGACATGGAAAATAATGGGGTCAAAGTCGCGATTTTCTCCATAAACTTAATATAGAAGTAATCACCGAGGATCGAGAAATCAGCTGTTTATTTAAGGAAGTGGTTAAATAAACTAATTAAATCTGACAGTTAAACATGGTTCTTTCTTTTTTCGTTTAATGAAGACATCATCGTACAGCTGGCAATAAAACACCAGTTTTTATTTACACAAAACCAAAACATAACCAAAATTAAAATATTTTGGGAAAATCTAAACTTGGTTTCTAAGTATAGTTATTATAATGTAGTTATATATTGTGCAGTTGATGAGTAAATAGAAACACTCGAGACAAACATTGCGTGAGTTGATGTTTATAGCTCGACACAACGGAAGTAACAGTTTTTCAAAGAACACACATTGGTGACCTATGAAAAAAAGCTAAACGTTCGACATAATGGAGACTGGAAGGCGATAACCCTGTTACCGTTCAGTCTCCAGCACACACAGTTCCCGATTATTGTGGCATTTCCTATGACCATTAACGAATCTCAGGGCCAATATTTGAGTAAGGTTGGAGTAGTTCTCCCAGCATCGGTGTTTGGTCACGGCCAACTATATGTCGCAGCAAGTGGAGCCCGATCATTTGATGGACTCAAAGTCTATATAAAAATGGAAAACACCAAGGCCGACTTCGTCGAGACAACCGTATTTATACTCGGAATATTGTTTATAGAGAAATTTTATAAGGTTTATTAATAAAATAATTTTTATCATAATTAAATTGACTTGATTTCTTTTAAATAGCAAAATTTAAGATTGAGTGCCTACACGCATTGGTGGACAGATTGTCTCCTTGACAGCGCACGATTTCGTGCGCCAGGTACGCTAGTTTTGTATTATTATAGAATATTTGATTTTGTGTGTGTGTTTGTGCGCGTCAAAGCTCTCACTCACTCATCACTAATAATTCTCCCACATCCCGACTAGCTAGAGAGGTGAAACTTTGGATATACCTGTATACATTCTTTAGATTAAAATAGGAAAGTCTAATAGTTTTTGTAATGATTTTCCCATAAATCTCTACCCTATACGTCTTTAAAGTTACCATATTAAAAAGCAAGTATTTGAACTTTATCATTGAGTCAAGCCAAAGAAGGAGGCAAAACATACAGAAAACACTAACCCAAAGACTTCTAAATACTATATGTATATAATATTAATTTATTTAATAAAACTTAGTAATAATAATAATTTAACTATTTAATTTTAAAGTCAAATTAGATTGTACTTTGAGATATTAAAAAAATCACATTATAATGGAATAGGTATAAAAAGACATTCATATAAAAAATGTGTATAAAGATAATCTATTTTATTTATTACTGTCAAACTTCAACATACAGTTGGTTTTATTGGTTTGTTTATGTTTTTTTATTTACAGTGATAAGGGGACAGTTTAAATTGTGATCTTTGATCTTTAAACATTTTAGTGATTTTCATAGTGTTCTTCTCTTATTTTTATACATTATTTTGAACATAATATTTTTTACAACATTTTATTAAAGTCTTTTGAAATGGAAAGTTAGTATTTTCCAGAGAAAACTATTCTCTGTTTAGTGTTGTTCGAATGCCCTCAGATGGGTCAGTCTTTTTCACGCAATATGCAATCTACTTCATGGAAATAATCTGTTCACAAATGAAGTCAGGGAAAAAATTGTAACCTAGTTTTGGCTAATTAGCATAAATTTCAAATTTTAAATTATGATTCAAAAGGAGAAAATTATACCTCACCTTAACACTATCGCATTGAGATGCTAAAACCAACCACATATTGTTTAGCATGCGAGTTAATTGCAGCTTCTGACATTTACCACTGCATATTCAGAGAGCACCACAATAATATTTTACTCCAGAGCTTTGGAAGAGAAGGTTCAGCTTCAGAGTACCATATCACCATATACTGTTTAGTGGAAGTCTTAGTAGTGGGCACTTTGATGTTCTCGAGGCAACACCTGCCAAAATGACTGGAAGATCACCAAGCAATAGAAGTGAGATGGTAAACTTGATGAACACGGCACCGAACAAACAGTGCAACTAACACCTGAGGGATTAAAATGAAAACTTTCTTCACAACCTGAAGAACCTCTCTATGAAGCAACATAAGGAAGACAATGTAGATGTAAACAAGAAAAGAACCAAGCGGAGAGGGCAATTCTCGAATTTCCCACGTTTAAAACAACTACATGAGTCTGCAGCTAAGTATAAAAAAACATATCCAGAAGTCAACCGAGCTGCAGATAAGAAGTACACGCAAGAAAACCCTGAGGTAAATTGAGTGGCTGTTAAAAGATACACACACAAAAATCCGGAAGTAAACAGGGTTGCAGTTTCAAAATATGACAGACTGCAAACACCAACTCTGGATTCAAAAATGACCATGACATCTGTTATGGATCAGATAAGACCATTGCGATTGGAGCCCAGAATAATGTATGCATTTATTGTAAGGAATTACAATGGAAAAACAAGTCAAAGGGGTTGTGTTACTGCAGTGGGAGGGTTTGCGTAAGCCATCTTGAAAAGCGACCTGAACCACTTCATAGCCTCATTGTTGGTGACCATCCCGAAAGTGAGCATTTCCGTAACAACTCCAGAAAATACAACAGTGCTTTTCAAATGACATCTTTTGGAGCTAAGCAAATCGTTGAAAATTGCTTTATGCCAATATTTAAAGTACAAGGCCAAATATACCATTTAATTGGTAGCTTATTGCCTTCATCCAACAATGACGACCATCGGTTTTTACAACTGTATTTTATCGGTGATTCCAGCAAGAAAACAACTGCACACTGTAAGAATGTACTAGGAGTCAAACCAGCATTGGTCCAACAATTGCAGAATATGCTTCACAGTTGTAACAACTATATTATGGATTTTAAATATGCCACTGAAAGTGAGACAGAACCAAGTAGACAGTTCAAAATGGTCATTCATGCGGATAACAAGCCTGTAAATGCCCATAGAGGCAGGTATAATGAACCAGTAACAGGAGAAGTTGGTGCAGTTATTGTAGGCCAAGAGTTTGAAAAAAGAGACATAATAAAGAGTAGATCGGATAGACTGTAGCATATTAGTGAAACTCACAGATCGTATGATGATTTGCAGTATCCTCTGATGTTTGCTATGGTGGTTAGATGGTTACTCCATTTCCATCCCTCAAACTGACCCAATTACAAAGTCCCCTCTTTTGAAAACAATTTCTGCAGCAATCTTCTAATGTTTCGCTTAGTGGTCTTTAAAGAGGAGGTAAATTATCTGCTTCATTCCTGTGGCTTATTAAACCAATATATAGTTGACATGTATGTCAAAATTGAAACCGAGAGGTTAAACTTCATAAGAAATAATTTAGAAGAAAACAGAAAGAAGAAGGGCTGATAACTACATACACTTAAAAGATGCCGTATTCAAAGGTGACACTAATGTTACTATAAGTTGATTCAGGCCACTAGAATAGAATTGAAATGAATATACCAAAGGGCTCCGACCCAGAGGGAAGAAAATGGTGCAGTGTCAGGTTTTACCAATTTAGTGTTTACAAAATTATAAGCTGTGATGAAATTATTTGAAAGGTTCTATAAAATTGTATACATTAGTGTTGGGTGGTACAAAGTTCGCCGGGTTACGCTAGTACTAATATATACTCGTAATGCCTTTTAAGTACATGTGTAACAAAGTCAATGAAAACAAAATTGACTAAGATATAGACTTGTTCAGTACATGTAATCTATTTTAAAAGGACCAATAATCATCTTATAATAATAATAATAATGATAATAAATAGTGTTTTATTTCATAATATGTACAGTACATTCAGAAAATAAACAAAACAGTACCAAAAGGGGAACCTTACATACAAATAAAAACAATAATACAGTATGGTTGAACCGTCTACTGGGTTGGCATAACTCTTAAGAATTAAAAGTTCGCACAACAAAACTAAACTATTTTAATTAGCTCCTAAGTAATCCCTTTTAGCTAACAAATTTATAACAATCAATACCTCCATTAAACGTAAAAAAAGACATTTCAGTTTGTTTACTAAAATAAAGATGTTTTTTCTTTTAACAATAAAAATATACACATTTAATCCCCACAAGCATCTCAAAAGTTAAATTCAGAAACCAAATTCCATCTCATGTACCACACATTTTTTAAGAACCCCCCTAAAGCCTGCCAATCCCTTCCATTGATAAATAATAAAAAATCATCCCAGCTTAATTCGGTAATAGAAAACCACTGTTTATGAATATTTGCCAGTATCGGGCACCTACCAATATAATGAAATATAGTTTCCTCCTCCTGCAAATTACAAAGAGAGCAATAAAAATTGTGGTCATTCAGCCAGGGTTTGTAGTTTAAATCGATTGCTTCGGCTCGAGCCTTAGAATTCTAATGTTTGAAATCGAAACCTATATTATCAGCCAAGTAGGATTGATGGCCCAGTTCAAGATCAAGAGCACTATAGATCTGATGATAGCGAGATTCCCGCGTGGATTGCCGCCAGGCTTATTTTACTGGCTTTACAGGCTTATTTTATTTTACTTATTTTCTACTACTCTCTCAGCTGCTTACACGTCGCCACTAAATTTTCACTATCAAACGTTACATTGACCCAGTATTTTTCACCTAACACCTTCCATTCCCGGCACCAAGACACGTTCTTTAAAATTATTTGTATAGCCAGAAAATATGGAATCAAACTTCGGGAAGTGACAGAACTTGTATTAAATAATTAGCACTGTTTTGTAAGGTGTATACAAATAACTTTTCTAACCCAGTTTCTAAATATAATGCATACTTTGGCATTAAGGGGATTAAGTTCAGGGGATTAAACATTCTTTTTATGAAAACTCTCAAAACACACTCCACATTTGAATTTTCTCTGTGTCCCCAAATTTGACTTCCAACGTAGAATCGAACGGATTAAAGAGTTAAATGAAAAAAATGTTGTATTTAATGGAATTTTATCATAAAAGAAGAAGTCCAGCCTCAAAGAATTCAATTCAAATTTTGCCACTACAACCTTATCACTAAATGAACATCCCACGATAGTTTTGCTAATAACGTGACACCCAAGTACTTGTATCGATTAACTACATCTATTCTTTCTCCTCTAAAATACCACTTATCACTTCTTCGCAACCTGCCGCCTTTCGTAAATACAATAATCTTGGATTTATTTAAGTTTACTCTCAAGTTCCAGAGATCGCAATACTGCTCAAGATTCTTATTCATTTTCTGAAGGACAACTGCCGTAGGAGCTAACAACACAAGATCGTCGGCATACAGTAATACGTTTATTTTCATCCCTCCAAACCTACAACCCCCTCTAATGTCAAATGTCATTAATAAAAAGAGAAAATAAAAGAGGCGACCCGACACAATTGTCTTATCGTCTTATGTTACCAATAAGAACAAAAAAACACTGCTTAAAAAATTGTTAGAATTGAATTAACAAATTTCCATGCATTAAAAATAATTGGATTTAATAACATAAATACAAAAAGTCATGCACACAAACTAAATAGCCATGCAATAATTGTTTAAAAATTCTACTTCTTCATTTTATGCATCTAAAAACACATTGTCGTACATGTACCATCTCGTGTCTGCAGTGCTCAATTATTAAGTTTCATTATTTTTTCATTAATATTATATTAATTTGTCTCAAATAAATATATCCATATACTATCTACCATTGTTAACCAGTACAATCACAATTAGACCAGCATGGGTAGATTGGACAGATTGACATTGCTATCCCAACTGTGACAGCAGCTAGGGCTGTGCAGTCTTACCAATTTGCCTTTAGAGTGAAGTAATAGCAGAGTTTTGATGAAATAAATCTACAAAGTTTATCCTCTGCCTTGTGGATAGCATAGCAAAAACGATTTTAAGTGTTGGCCTGATTGGTTCCAATTTTTTTTCTTGTCATAATCAAATCAAATAAGAAATCATAATTTCTTTCAGAGAAGCAAGCCTTTTTAACACTACTTTTAATTATATTTTATTTTTTTTAATATAATATTTTGAGAGAGGAACTATCTGCTTGACAAGTAATACAACCCATCAGGTAGTGGCATCTGTCAACGATTTAGTGAACTACATTTTGTCGTCAGTCATACTGCTTACTTATGTAGTTTAGGCCTACTCTAATGCCAATCAAATGCCCACTCAGTCTGGAACTAACTTGAGTTCAACTTATAGTCCATACCAGTCAGGATGAAGGATTAGGAAACCTAATTAATTTAGTATGGTAGGGGAAAAATAATAAAAATGTAAAACCAACCTTCAGTCTGAGGTGTTCACTCTGCAGTTTTGAGAGAGCTGCAACGTGGCCTGATGCAAGGTCCATCACATGAATGTAGTCTCTTACTCCTGAAATTTTTCATTATCAGTTGTTTTAAAATAGATTTTAAAACAAATTTCCCTTTGCATTTAGAACTATTAAAGGATAAATATTAAAACTTTTTTATACTTTTAAAAATTTAATTTTAATAAGCCATTAGACATTTTATAAAACAGAAAACATATTGACGACTGATTTAAATTGTTATGAAGTTAAAATCAGTGGCAATAAAAGATTGTATTTACATTCATTCAATCATTCAATAAAGCAGCCAGTTAACTCTATTTTGGTAGAGTCTACAGATCAACGCTTTGAGATAAGAGTACCTACTGCCAAGTAAAGGCAAGAAATAATAACAAGAAATTATTATTTTTCATAATAATTTTTTTTATTTTAAGAAATATTTGAAATCTTATTTTAAATCTCCATGTTTTCCCTCAAACACCCAAGAGTTAAGATCACATAAATAACATAAATAACTTTTTTTTTATAAACTTAGTTATTGGTAGGATCGTTGATAACTGAAATTATTATCTAATTTTAATAAAAATGTTTTATCCTTCTTTCTCAGATTATGTTTATGAATCACAAACGTAACCTGAAGGATATAAATCTTAATCCTGTGGCATTCACATTCCTTAAAGAAATTTTGCCTGCTAGTCATAAGTTACGGTTTTTTGTACTTCTTAATACAATGGAAGCCATGTGGTCAGCAAAGCACGTTCTTCACCGTGATAGTGATAGTGCTGGCTTTCTATACCAGGATGTGATACTGAAGTCGTAGCTTCCCAATCATCTTATGAGGCTTGATGAACCGCGGGGGAATTGAGATTGCATTTTTGTTACTAACTGTCACAGGTGGGATGGGATTTTAACCCACGACCTCAAGCTCTGTAGATTGGCAATTTATTCCTTTCACGAGTATGCTAAAAGTACAAAATTGTACTAAAATGAAAAACAATCATTGTAATAATACAGTAATTAAAAGAAGAAATATTTTTAAGACCCAAATGGAGACTGGCGAGTCTCCATTTGGGCCTGATGATGTTCAGTGTAAAAAAAAAAAAAAAAATATAAAAAAAAAAAAAATAAAAAAATAAAAAAAAAAAAAAAAAAAAAAAAAAAAAAAAAATAAAAAAATATAAAAAAAAAAAAAAAATAAAAAAATAAAACAAATAAAAAAAAAAAAAAATATAAAAAAAAAAAATAAAAAAAAAAGTAAAATAAAAAAAAATAAATCATAAAAAAAATAAAAATAAAAAAATAAAAAAAAAAAAAAAAAACAGTGTAACTGGACAAATTCGATCGCCAATTTAACAACTTTTGTATATATTACTGATGTATATTATTACAATATAAGTGTAAATATATATAGTAGTGTTGGAAGACGTGAGTTTTTACTTAATCCTATAGTAAAACCAACAGGTTTAATGCTAATCAAGAAGTTATTCACTTTTATAGTAATTTTTTAGATTTTAAACTTTACTCCTCTGGACAAATCAAAATTTGATGTCTGAACCTCACGACCGTCCAAGCCCCACACTGCAGGATACATGCATAACACATTAACTTTACACTTTATTCTACTTGATATAACACCGTGCCAAATGGAGGCAATAAATAAATTTAATATAATAATTTAAATTGTACTCAGAAAATGTTTAATAGTTCAAAGAAGAGTGATCGTTTGATAATAACCAGTTCCATCGACAGTGTTGTAGTCGCTGCCAAATATCGTGAGGGAGGGCTTGTTCCCGATGGCCACCTGAGCCATGTAGGGCATGAGGTTGGTGAATGCCTTGGTTGGATCCTCCCCAATCAACCCCGACTGGTGGGCTCCCACAGGGTTGAAGTACCTCAGAGAGATTATGTTCCAGTGCTGGATCACAACAGTCATCATTAGATGTGAATGGTTCATGCAAATTATTAGATTGCTTTGTTGACAATGTAGCTCCAGGTTAAGAATAAATCTCCAAAATATTCTCTTAGTAAATCAAAAATAAATTACTAATCATTTTTTTTAAGGAATATTGATTTATAGATTTATATAGACTTATTTGGGACACTTAAAGAAAAATAACTTTGAGTATATTTTAGAACTTGTGGAAAAAATGTGTATTTACTTCCCTGTGGGGAATAGGTTAGATCATGGATTTGTCTAATATTTCCAATTCCTCCTCTTAACAGCTGCCCTTAAACCATATGACGTTACTAACCAAATTTTGGTCCCACAAATTGCCAACAACCCCCCTTCCAGAGTTAAGACAAATCGATGCCAAAAATTATACACTTATAAAAACAAGCCGTATTACGTAACTGACACATTCCCCCTTTAAAAGTGAATTAAATAATACAAACCTTTATTTATCACACTATTTAATGCATGTTATAATTACTGTTAAAAAATATCTGGATTCTAAAACATCGTCAAATTACTTTCAAACACCCTCTTACAAGTTACAAATTTTTGGAGGGTTATAAAAATAACATTTGGCACTAATAAACATACCATGTATGATGTGGACTATAAATTTAATTTGTCTCTAAATCATTAGTCATAAAATAATAATTAAAAATATTAATTTTTTTACCAATTATTAGTTTTTTAAGCAGGTTTTAATGGTCATACTAAACTTATTTTATAAATATATTGTTTTGCCAGAAAATATGTTGATTTTACTCTTTTGTCACTTAACCCTTAAAGCACTACTGAAAATCACAACCCATGCTCATTTAGTTTAAAAAAACCAAAATAATATTTTCCCATGTTCTTTTTGGAATCAGGTAGCCTGAATAAAGTATAAAACATAAATTTGCTTCATTTTTAATTATTGAAGACTTTAAGACTATTTTTAGGTATTAAATTTTTTTCTGGATTAGCCATTTCAGTTAATAACATTTTTTATTGATCTTTGGAATTTTACATGGCATGGTATGGGTTAAAGTCCATGACTTTTGAACCGTAAATTTTACGGTTCAAAAAATATGTGTAAACATGTGAGCAGTGTCATATTATTTAGAATATTAAGATATATAAACCATGATATTGTAATTCAAATCATGAAAAGTGATCTTGTAAAATTTTTATTTTTTATTTTTTACAGAAACCACCAAAGTATAAGTACTAGAGTAAAGTAAAACCTGTGTTTTATTTCGTGTCAATAAATAATGTTTCCTACATTTTTATACATCCACAAATAAAAAATATATATGAAAAATTCCTTATTTCCAATAAACGATATAATTTTTAATATCAAAGTATTTGTAATATTGTGTTAAAAATATGAAATATAACTGTTTTGATGACTCAAAACCAACAAAATACTTATCCACTATCTAACTCCCTTCAGTTTAATAAAACTTATGGATTTTTTTGAACGAATAACCCTCTAGAACTGATGCATAAAAATTCCCCAGTAATAAGCCATTTCTATGCTTCATGCGTTAAAATTCTTTTAATCATGAAAAATACATACAGCAAACCAAGTAGGCTATAATCTCTTTCTTCAAAAAACATGCTTAACAAGAAAATAGCACACATGTTATGGATACCTTGTGTTGGAGTAGGAATAATCCACTTGAAACACAAATAGTTTTTTTTCAATAATTAATTTTCCGCTTTGTAAGTATGCCCTTATAAAACTATTTGAAAATCACTAAAGGTTCAAATATAAACATGCTCACATTTTTTAATTATAAATAAAAAATATTATACTTATATAATAAAAAATCTTTGGTAAAAGAGAAATGAGAAAAAATTTGAAACTATGTACACACGTAATGGAAAAAATCCACTATAGTCGGAGTCGGGGAAGATAGAAATTCTTTGCACACGGGGAAACCCCTGAATCACTAACACTTTCCTCACTTGCGGGTGAATTAGGCCATCTTCCAGGTCCAATGATGTTGGCTCATAGTCATCATCTTTTCATAACGAAATATTTCCAATTGAAACATCGTCGGGTATATCTAATGCAGAAATGTCACTGTCTGGTTCCAAAATATCATCCAATAAATTATCATCATCTAATAAATTTTGAATATCATTCAAACAACAAGGATCAGCCATTTAAAACTTTCAGGTTAAAACTTTCAACACACAAAGATGAAAAACGCAGTTGCTACGAGTCGTCGCGACTCGTAGCAACTGCGTTTTTCATCTTGTAGCAACAGCGGTACCAGCTTATTGCAACATTTGGCGTTTAGATATTTTAGCAAGTAATTTTTTACCATAAAAAATCACCATAGGAATATAAAATTTGGTATATTTATATGCATAAATAAGTGGGGAATTGATTGGTACAATTAATTTTGATTTTAGTTCAACAAGTATGGCGCTATAACGTTATAAAAATAACTGTCGTAAATTACAACGTTATCACTTAACAAGTGGTGTTGACCGTCGTAATTTACGATGGTAATCAGTTTGAGGGTTAACCAAGCTTATCATGTTACTGTATTTAATTTATCTGAGGAACAAATAAAATTGCATGCTATTGGTTACATGATCGAAAATAAGCATTAACCTATCCTTCTTAAGCATTAAATATATTAATTTTAAGAAGGAAAAGTTTGTTATTTTCTCTTACGCAATGTAAGGTAAATTATATTATTATGGTATTTATAAAATATATAGATGTTATACATGAATGACAACTATTAGATTATAATTTATTAGACTAACCTCATCTGCAGCTGTGATGTCTTTAAGCATCTCCTCAATGAAATATTTGGTTCTTCCATAAACATTGGTGACGTTCCCTGTAGGATGGTCTTCAGTTATAGGAAGAGTCTCAGGGTTTCCGTAAACTGTACACGAACTGGAGAACACTAGCTGACAGCAGTTGTGTTCTTTCATAACCTAAGATAGAGTATTCATTTCTCTGTTAGAATATTTAAAAGAACAAAAATTTCTTTATTCACTGTTTATGATAATAATTATACTTAATATAATAATCATACAGTCTAGTTAAAAGATTAAAATTATGAGATTTTTTATGGTTTTAGCAGCTTCAGGGCCGTTTGGTTTATTGGAGCTCAGGGCAAGATGTTGCCAGGTGCCCCCTATCAAACTCCTTGTTGAACAATGTTGTGTAGTCATCATCAGTCTCAAAGTCGGCCATCATCCTAAATAGAGATAAAAAAGACAGCCACATGTGCATACTGAAGCTATTCATTTTGAACAAATATATTTAATTCAGGAAAACATTACAAATTTAAAGTAATGGGTGTCAAACATTTATTTGTTCATACAACATAATATTCAAAGTTCAGATATTCGTAGCCTTCAGCCTATATCCAGGAATAAATTCTTAAACAAATTTTGTATTATCACTTTTGCCATGGCACCTGTGGTGCCTCCCTGGCCCGGGGCGGTTGACCTGGGTATTATTAAAATTGTTTCTTTTGTGGGCTTGCATTATGTCCTACTTGACATGGGTTTGTGGATACCTAACTAAAATAACCAAATTTTTAATCACAGCTGACCTCAAGTAAATTGATAGTGCCAATAAGATTATTTTTGTAGTATAGGAGAGGAAGCTGCATTGATTCTCCTACTGCCTTCATAGCTGCAAAGTGAATCACGCAGTCTATCTTGTGCTGCAACAAAATTAATATTCAGTAAAATCCCATAAAAAGGGCTAGAGTTATTTTAAACTCACATACAGTGTTACATTAGTCATTTTAACCAAGAAGATAATTATAATAAATAAAGATAATTAAGGGTAAATAAAAGACTCACGACTCTATTAACCCTTTGCGCTCGGATGAGTTTTTATAACTTGTCCTGTGCAATCAGATGTCCAGCTGCACTAGCCATCATCATTTTCTCGCCGAAGTCAAATTAATTTTCACATGAGCTGTCCTCACCGCTCGGATGGCCAGTGGTACTGGACAAGATTAAATTCGAGTTGCGCTCGGAAGGCCAGCAGTACTGGCCCCTAAAAATAATCATGTTTCTTTTGTGAATATTATGTGCTAGGTTTGGGATGTGCTGCAGTCTTTCAAAAAACTAACAAACTAGCTAATTAGATGAATTCCCGCTTCTAAAACCAGATATGTGTTGGAAATTAAGGTTATGGTGTCAAAGGGAAAGAACTGTTAATGCTTAAGTCCTACTTAAAGGAGCGTAGACAAGTTGTAGATGTTGGAGGAACGTATTCTGAAGTTCTAAAAACTAACTACGGCGTTCCACAAGGATCAGTGTTGGGTCCTGTTTTATTCATAATACTTATGAACGATCTCAGTGTCAACTTACCATGTTTTACAGCTATATATGCTGATGACACTACTCTTGTAAATACTCATATAAATATAACACAGCTTGGTATCATAAGCGGTGATGTCTTGAAAACTGCCACTGATTGGTTTAGCTCAAATGGTCTGTTCTTAAATGAAAGCAAAACTGATAACCTTATAGTTACTTCAAGAGATCCAGGCCCACAAAACACTTGTAAAAAATCTGTAAATTTATTAGGAATTATTTTAGATTATAAGTTGTCTTGGTCAGAAAATATTGATCATGTATGTAAAAAGTTGTCAAGAGTAATTTTCTTACTGGTTAATGTAAAGAGACATGTATCAGCAACTTACCTAAAAGTAGCTTATTTTGCTTTCTTTGAGAGCATTCTGAGATATGGCCTAGTTATATGGGGGAACGGAGTTAGTATTGATAAGGTTCTGGTTATCCAAAAAAAAGCTCTAGAATTATAACAGATTCAAAGTCACGTGAGCACTGTAAGCCGCTGTTTATTGCCACGGAAGTCCTTACTGTTGTAAATTTGTATATATTTGAAGTGTTAGTTTTAGTTAAAAATAATTTACATAACTACTCTACCAGAGCCATGACACATGAACACAATACAAGATACTGTAATAAACTAGAAATTAATAGATGTAGATTAACAAAAACCATGAAATATCACTCATATTTGGGATTAACAATGTTCAACAAGTTGCCTACAATATGTAAAGACATGACATCCAAAAAATTTTCCGATAAACTGTGCAAATGGCTAAAGAAACACCCTTTTTATAATATTAAGGAATTTTTTGATTGTAACATACAAGTCAGTGACTTTCTTTGATCTTGTCGAGACATTGTTGTAAATATTTCTAATTAAACTATACTAGTGTACTAGACTGTGATATTTGATTGTTATTAAACTTGTATTTGACGAAATCTATTGATATTGTGTAAATGTCTGAATGATTAATAAATGTCTTATTGTCTTATTATTGTTATGCTTATTACTTTGTTCTGCTATTCTACTGTTGCGTTTACTGATAAGCGGTGATATTTAGTGCTAATAACAGCTGTTTTTTTGTAAATAAATGTACATTTTATTAATAATTCATTATTTATTTTAGTAGTAACCACAGTAGGTAATAAACGTAAACATAACAATAAATGATGCTTTTTATTGTCCTTACAAACATTGTTGTAAACAAACCACGTTTGATACAAATATAATTCCGAGCTGGTGGGAAAGGTTGTCGATCATGGCTGACGAGCTGTCAAAGGATTGTAGTGCGACCAGTACTGCTGGCCACTCGAGCGGGTAGGAAAACATCACGGAAAGTAATTTCGAGCTGTCAAGGCATTGGCACAGCCAGTGCTACTGGCCAACCGGGCGAAAAAGGGTTAATCTCCCATATAGACAGTAAACAAATACAACTTCAGATTTACAGTTCTGTGAAACAGAAACATTGGGTTCAACTTTTTCTCTACATTAATTATATAATATCGCTGTGTATTAAGGACTTAAAATTTACACATAGCCTAACTACTTTTACAACAACTGTTTATTTGTATTTAGACTCTGTAGGGCCTAAATGACATTTTGACAATTAATTTAGATTTTAAACATTTGTAATTAGAACTACAGTCAGTAGTGGTTAAATAGACGAAAAATGTCAAGAACAGAAAACCAAATTTTTTACAAAATTTACTTACTTTATCAAAGATCTCAACAAGTTTAGGCCGGTCAAGGAGGTCACACTGGTAGAATGTGATGGTTTTGCCTGTTATCTTCTCTACTCGTTTCAGACTCGGGGCTTCACCGTTTCCATTGACTGAGTTTGCGAAATTGTCCACAGTTATAACTTGGTAGCCAGCGTTCAGGAGTTCTACAATGCAGTGACTCCCTATGTATCCGGCTCCTCCGGTTACAAACACAGTCTCCCACTTGTCAGCCATCCTGCAACAAATCTTAACAATTACATGTCTCAAAGGATATGCTATAATGTATTGAATCTTTGAAAAAAAACTGTCTCATCAAAATAATTTACATAAACAACCTTAAAAACAAATGTTATAGGCAGCAAAGCATGATATACCTATATTATGTGCCATGAAAAATATTCCTCTGTAGGCCCTATTTAATTTTGAAAACTTAAACTATCTCGAAATGGAATTTTGCTTTTTCAAATTAAATAAACGGTATGCGTGGAATGACACATACTTTCTCCCTTGAGTAAATTTAAAATACACTACATGCCTTTAATGAAACTATTATATCATTCAGTGTGATTTAAATACCATTTCAAAATTTATTGTCCCAAAAAATCTCCAATTTCCTGACTAACAACAAAGAAAACAAGTAAAATAATTTTTAGAATATTTTGGGGACACAACTCCCCCCCCCGCCCGTAGGTAATACCTAACTTTTTGAGCGTGTTATGCTATGACCAACCATACACTGCATAATAAAGTTTTATGGAAACCACTTGATAAATAAGGAAGTTTTTTTTAATATTCTCAATAAGAATAACATTGGACACTCAGCCAATATACTGGGTTTACCAAGGATAGCAAATTAAATTTATGTGTTTCTTCTTTCTTCCTAGAACCTTTTAGTTATAGAATAATGATTCAAAATACTAATTTGTTTAGGTTTTAAGATTAATTTAAGGGTAATAGTCAAAATATTTTATAAAATTATTGTTTTGCCCAAAAAATTATAATTTTTAAAATTTATTTGACATTTAAAAGTCCGTACCTACTGAACTATTAGTTTTACTGTCATGAGTGGTTTTATATGATTTACTTAATAACTACAAACAGGCAGACATACAGACATCAGTCCACTTTTTTTATTCAGGGAGCCTCGTAGCAGGTTAACTAAAAAAAACTAAATAAAAAGTTTTTTTTTCAATTTATTGGCTTAACATTTTATAAAATAATTTGACAATGGCCATAAAAACTAGCTGAAAAACACTAAGCAAATTAGTATCTTGAAACAAAAGTCTACGACTAACGTTTCAGAGAAAAGTTGAATTTTATGTCCTTTCAGAGAAAAGTTGAATTTTATGTCCGTGGTGAACAGTGTACATTGTCTGAGAGCACCTAGTGTTATTCTTGTGGTGTGTGTATGAAATCAATTTCTTCCTTATTTCTCAACCATTTTACATGAAACTTGGTATGCAGGGTCATATTGGCCAATAAAACCCAAAAAGTTAGACATTACATGTGGGTGGGATATGACTAAAACTATTTTTTAGAAAAATATTTAATCTTCGTTTCTTTTGTTAATAGTTTAAGAAATGTCTGATTATGTTGATGCTTGATTGACAGCTAGTCAATTTATTGGATCTTTTTAATTTTACATAATAGTTTTTAATTTACCAATAAATATGTTATTATTCCTTGTTTCCAGAACCTATTTTAATTCAAGAGGTTACGTGGGGTTAAATTTGGAGATGGATAATGTTTGGTTGAATTAAATTTAAGAGATTAGAAAAATTCTTTTAGATTGATGTAAATTAGTGATTGGACAAATAATTGTAATTCCACAACACCTGGACAAAAGCAACAAATGATTCATTGGACAACTGTGGCGGGAGTTGACACGATTTGATACAAAACGTTGTTGCCATGGCGACCACAAACAATTTAATAACCAGTCGGGCCGCCATTAATTCAAAAGAATAGAGTTCAAATTAATTTGTTACAATTTTATAATGTTTTTCCATTTTCATAAATACTGAAATAATGACATTAACTTCAATAATTGAGTTTTCAACTCGACAAGTAAAACAAAATTCCATCTGATAACTAAAATACATAATCAGGTCGCGCTATATCTGTTACAAAAATAAACAATAGTGTATATACTATAATGTTTTGCTTAGCAGTACTGTTATCTTTGTAGACTGTGTAAAAGTCGCAACATGGATAATTAATTATTCACAGAATAATCTCTAAGGACATTTAACTGTTTTGTGAGGGCAATGACCTTCAACAGACAAGGAACGCAGAACCACTGAAGTAATCTTTTTATCTGAATTTGTGTTGACATGTTCCTAGGCCGAATGAATGATTGGCTATTTGGATAATTTATGGCTCATTTTTGGAAACCGGTTTGACCAAATACCACACTCAGAAACTTCTCCGGATCTTCCATTTGGTGTGCAAATACTTACCTAGAACATTTATAGAAAAAATAATATTCCATACAATTTTATGAGTGTAAATGAGTTCTAATTCAAAAATAGCCTTAAAACATTGTCATTTCTTCGTAAAATATTAATTTACGTAAAGTCAATTACCAAAAACGTTCGTAGTTCAATGGTTAGAAAATAAAAAAGCTGAAGAACATTTAGTTTTGCTAACATACCTGTCGAAGAAGATATGATGAAGTAAATAGAACAAGTTTTAAAGAGCACTGCACTAACTATACACTTACACGGCACTTGCGAGAGGGAAACTTGGATGGGATTTCCGAGAGACTGTTACATGCCCGAGTCGGAACCTACAATATCAATCCTACACAGAGGGAGTTAGACCCGGACTGTCAACCCAACTCAGACTCAGACTGCAGAGTACCGTGTGCCATCGGGCCGCGCCGTCACGAACACGTCCACGACGCCATCCATCCCCCCTCCGTAACCCCCCCCCATGCCAAAGGATGATTAGATCCTTGCCCTTCAGCGCTCCAGTGTTGCCACACCGCCGCTGCTACTTTTGCTGCAAGCGGTATCGTCACTCTGACCGATGAATGAGTCATGTTCAGCCGCAGCGGAGTCATGCCAAGGCTTCGCATTGGCATGAGGTGTGAGTCAACATCTTTCAGAGATTTAGGTCAAGAGTCATTATCAAAAATCTCAAGATCGAGATTGTATTTTTAAAATATTAAAGAACCCCGTATAAATCTTCAATTATTAATATTATTGCATATAGTATATGGAATTGTAAATCTTAATGCAATCAGTACGAGCAAAGAAAATGGTACAAGTGTTTGTGTATCGATATAAATCATTTTATTTTAGGCATATAGTACAGTACTTTTTGTTCGAGGTGGACTTAGCGGCTGGAATCTTAATCAAACCCACAACAAATTTTCAGTCAGTGAATGTCAACCCATTTGTTTATGTCGGACTAGCCACCGCAAGAAAGTTAAGTAACTTACTGATGCCAATTAACTGATTTCAATTATCGTACCGTAATGACTCCAATGTTGTGTTCGATAACAGGAGTATGTAGAGCATATTGTAAGAATATTCACTGGGCGACATATAGGAAGGATGATCCCGGGGGTCCGTGAGTAAGACCCCAGTCCAGGGGGTTACGGGGACCCCCCAAACAATTAAAAAATAGTGATGTCTGAAAACATAGTTTCAAGCCTTTTTTAACGGCTTATTTTTTCCTTTAAAGATTTTTATTCGTATACATTTTTAAACATGAATAAAAATATGCGTGGGAAAAATACTAAATTTTTTTCTTTATATATTTTTTTCATACCAATTTTATGACTCCTTTATTAAAAAAAAACTTTTTTTGCCTTTTATTTGTTAAATAGAATACAGTACCTGTTATAAGTTCACTTTCATTTTTATACGGCAGGGCTATAAAATAAGAATGGTTATTAAATTAATAACAGTACTATAATTACTTGAAACACTTACCTGCACATTTTCTGCAAGTACGTAAGAAAAGTACTTAATTTTGAAGACAATTTTATTCTGGTGCTACGATTTTATAATCAGTGGAAACGATTTTAAAGAACGTTTTTGAATTCCAGTACATTTGATGTGTTAATCAACAAAAATGAATTTTTGACACTACCCATAGCCATTGGTTAAAATGTTATTTTATGCCCTGGGCATTTGGCAGGAAGTAAAGGATATTGTGAGGAGGGGGTCTTGGTGTATTTGATCGATCAACCATCACATACATTTGAGGTGGAGGTATAGGCCTAGGTCTGTTGATCATTATTTAAAATGTTTGGTAATTTAACTTATGGAACAAACCTCGGGGTTCTTCAACCATAGGTGAATATGGCGCAAGAATTCGATTTGTGTATGGTAAACCCCTATTTTAAGGAACCGAACATCCACGAAAAATGGTTCTACAACCTTTTAGGGTTAATTTGCATTAACTATTTATACGAAGTTTATTGTAGTTAGAAAATTATTGTTCTAGTGGATAGAAACAATCTCCCGCTGCACCGACCAATCAGCTGTTGGTTTCCCAGAATCGATTGTGGTTACAGAAGTTAGATTATAACCTGCAGTATGAAACTTTTCATGAACGAAAGACCCAAAACACAAGAACTTAAATCACACGATGGGTGAAAAAAATTTTAGTGTAAAAATAGAATTGATAAATACAACTTGGTAACCACACCATGTAATACATGTGCCAGGTAACCATGCTATAATAACTTAGCTAAACTTAAATGTAAAACTTCAGAACAATCCGATTAAAAAAAATCAGTATAAAAAGTTAAACTATTCAAACCAAACTTTTAACTGGCAGAAATTCAAATTTAGAAGTTGGGTTAGACCTTCGATTACATAGGCCTACCGGTAATCGGTTACTAAGTCATAGTAAATAGGCCTACACGTAACGTGTTGTCTAGCATTGAGTTTCTGAAACAAATGAAGAGTAGAATAACATCAATTTATAGTAATTGTGCTGTCAAGAGTTTTGTGGAATTATTTTGATTTTAACTTGAACATCAGATTTAATCTTAATAGATAATGGGTTGTACAATTAGATTGAACGACCCAAACCAATCATTTTACATTCACGTGATATGATAATCACATCAATAATGGAGAACATCGATAATCTTCAAGATAAATCCTCCCTTTCGTGTCATAACTACGACACTTGCGATACTGTTCTTTCTATTGGTAGGCCTACTGTACTAACCGTGAGTTTTTTACAATATTTACTGCAGGTGTTGGCAAAAGAACTACAACATTTTGAATGCCTACGCTGATACCACATAAAAGATCATGTTTAATGTTTTTATTTAAAGGTAAAATCCACAAGTTTAATAAAATACTTAGTATAACTCAATACGAACATATTAGTAGCCCAGCACAACTATATTCGAAACTTCTCCTCTTCCTGGGTATTTGTCAGTATTTAAGAGGATATTGAACCAATACCTGCGGTTATTCTTCCTCGAAGGTTATTCTTTGACCGATAGTGTAAAGCGTCACAATTGTAGGTTATGGTGCATACACCAGCCTCGACGTGATTCTTCCAAGTTGAATGTTTGGTGCGGCCTCATGCACAGATTTATAGAACCCCTCCAGGACCTATCCAATCCAACAGCCTCCTAGAAGCACTGTACAGACAAGACTCCCCTATACCTTTTCCTAAGGGGAGCAGTGAAGACTGACATGTACTCCGAACGGATTCGGGATTTGAATCACCAACGAGGAAGAATAACTACAGGTGCAAGTTCAATTTCCCCAGAAATTCTGGGTAAAAACCTGGATAAAAAGTGGTAAAGTTTCGATTATACTTGTGCCAGGTCACTATAATGGAGCTCATATTGAGTTATCATCATCTGCAATTTGTAATTCATTAGTGTGTAGGTGTTTGTTATGGTATTCAGGCCTTTGCCTGAATGAATTGCTTAAAAATAAGTATTTCATGAAACTCAAAACATGCATGAACATAATATTATTTTCTTTTACTTTTAAGTGATATTGGGAGATGGCTATCACAACTTGGTTGATTCGATCACTACATCATAAAAAGTTTCATAATTATTTTGTATTCTGTGGTTTAGTACTGTTTCTTATAATTATGATTACAAAAGCCTATAACAATATATATATATATATATATATATATATATATTTTGCGCCCAAGGTTTTTAAGCTGATCGGGGCATAAAATCCAAATATGAAACCCATTTTTCTCTATTAGCTATACTTTTTAGACGTGGTATACTCACGATTTCACACGCTTAAGGCAAGAACGCAAGGTTAATCTTAATATATAAAATTCAAAGCCCTCACTCACTCACTCATCACTAATTCTTCCACTTCCCGATTACCTAGGAGGTTGAAATTTGGTATACTGGTTCTTAAGCCCTAAAATAGGAAAGTCTGATAGTTTTTGTGACGATTTTCCCATATATCTCTACCCTATACGCCTTCAAAATTCCCATGTTAATCTTATGGGGAAATACTTTTGTTTTGGATTCCAACATATGTTGTCTTAACTTCTAAGATATTAAAAGTAGCTGTTTTTATTTGAACCATTGAGCAAGCCAAAGAAGCGAGCATTAAATAGTACTTAATGGTATCTAATTACTGTATAAATAGAATTTTTCTCAGTACAAATTTTAAGGGATTATGTTTTATGATTAAAAATCAAAGGTTTAATTGTTGGTCAAGTTAAAAATAATTGTTTATAAATATTGTTTATTATAATAATCAGCTGTTGTATATTTTTTATATTTTTCTTTTGATATCTGAAATGTATCAAAGGTTAAACCTAATAAATCTGTTTTGTACATCGTTGCAAGGCGCGACGGGTAACACTAGTTTTCTTATAAACTTATAATAAGTGTCCCCTCGTAATATTGTTTATATTTTAAAAGAGTAACCTATAATACAGTTCTATATGGAAAGAATTTTCGACTACTAAAGATTAGCCTACTAATCTTAAGTAAACAAATCCTAATATGTATAGGTATTATTTTAATAAAATACTTAACACAAATAGATGGAACATAATAACTACTGGACATTTTCATTGCTTATTGATATTTTGGAGGATTAAAATCAGTAACGAAAATGAACAGATTCATTATTGAACTCATTGAATTCATTATTGTCTTTATTTTCTCTCTCATTTTGTCTGGTTGCTGAGGCCTTTCCCCAACTCAAAACTCATTCTATTTCGACGTTTCATTCAATCCATTTAATTTACCATACCTAAATATGAAATCAACAGTCATTAATGAATTTGACAATCGAACAAACACTGTTTCACGAAACACTCCTTGCCCTTGCCATGCAAGGGTAGGCCCTAAGGGTCGGGGAATACTAAAAGTCGTGCCTCTTGCGGTTTTGGATAGCACCACACACAGCTGAAAACATGAAAAGCTTTCTAATGATACGAAAAACACCAACAAAACAATGACCCACCTCCAGTCTCGAATCTTGCAGAGAGTACTTTGAGCACATTAAAATATTAAAAGTCTACATATTTGAGGTTGTCCGTATAAAGATGGAAAGATAAAGCGATCACCAGTTATGGCCATATGCCAGAATTCATCAGTTATGTGACAAACTACTTTCTGTCTATACACAGCGTACTGCAACTGTAATCTCCCCAGCTGTATAGCTATTTAGTGTCGAGTTTTGGGAGAAGCTGCCAGATGAGAAGAAGGCTGATAAACACCATTAAGGAATAAAGCTGAAGGGCCGGCTACGGGAACACTACGGGAACATGTGCTTTAAAATGAAAATTATTGGAAAAAGATTTAACGTGAAATGATTATTTGTAATTTACACCAGTACTTAACTTGGTGTTTACGTGAATAAAAATTATTTCTATCTAATAAATTTTATTTCGCAAAATCGGTTGACCTAACTACAACGGAAGTTTCTCTACCGTCACTCCTCCGCCGCCTCGCCATATCTAGACGCAACCAGCAACAGTGCTGTGCCTTGTATTAGCCGCTGCTGGTCTGAGGGCACTCGGTTGCCAACGGTTACTGGCGAGATGTGTGTAGATTATTAGTTTCACTGTCTTCGACAATTCAACATCATGCGAATCAAAATTCATCATAAATATAGTTCTTGAATTGACATTAATTAATTACCCTACTAATAAAATAAAACATAATGTAATTTATTTATTCTAGGTAGTTTTAGGTGAAAAAAGAATATGAACAGAAAAACCTTATTTGTTTTTTTTTGTTTTACCAAGTAAAATCCGAAGACTCTAACAATAGATTTGGCCAGAAAATTACATGTAACTTCCTCTTTATCTTATAAATTAAATAGAAAAAAGTATGACTAATGTTTACGTTTGAAGTAAACTTTAATTCGATCTTTTAAAAAGAAGACTCTTCCAGCCATTACTTTTTGCTTGAAGAGAATTTTCTTGGTAGTAGGATCTTAACTTAAAATAGTCAAAGATTTACCTGTATACAGAGAGAAGATGGAAATTTTTACTGTGGTGTAAGTATCACATTTCCCCCGAATAGAAATATTGACTCTTGGCTATTAAATTTTACTGGAGGTCTTTGAGGTCGATTATTTAATAAGTAAACAACAGAAAGGCCGTGAAATGGTATTGTTGGTAAAGAGGGAATAAGTCCGGTGAAAGCAAGATGGCGTGAATGCTCCTCGGCTCCCGTCTCTGTGCCTCTTACGTTAGACGTTACCAAACAGTTCGCAATGTTTAATTTAACTGAAATTAATAAAGTTATAAATAATACTTCTTCTTCTTCTTAGTTTAACTAAACTAAAACTAGCTTCATGATTAAATAGCCCTGAATCACTATACAAATTTTTACTTTGTAAAATACATTCTACTTACAAGCTATTAAATATAAAGTGTATAAAGAACGACAAATAAATGAGGGTGTAACACAGGTTTCTGATTTAGAACTTGAGAACCAACCTCGTAATGAGGTGCAGGACCATGGTCAGTTGACTTAACCCCATTCGGAAATCACTTGACGTCCAAGTGATTGAAAAACGGATTTTAGTTAACAGGTAATTTTAAACCTTCTTGTGGTATAAATATCTTTTATTTATTTATTATTATCCTTACGCACATAGCCATTTCAAGTAAGTTACATATATACAAGATACACAAGCTAAAAAATACATTAAACAAAGATCACAACACACAAAAAGCCAATCTCTTCAAGAATCTACATAATCACAATATGATGAACAAAAATATACAAAAAAGATAACTAATACAGATAAAAACCACAATAGTAAAATTTAAAAAAATTGTGAGCAGTCTGACCATAGCCTGAATAGTACAATGAAAATTCATCCCATGCTTTACTAATGCAATATGCCCAAACAATATATCATAAAATTTAAATAATTTATCATAAATAATTTCAGTAAAATAACATGCAGTATGATCTACGTAGAAAATAAATAAGAAGCAAATGCCACAGAACAACACGCAAGCTATACAAAAAATACAAGAGATGATTCAAGTACGACAATCGTTAATATTCAGAGATTTATACTTCAAGAATAAATACAATGCAAGTTTAATGTAAGGTACAAGGCTACATATGCAACGGAAAAGTGATATAGTGTTTGATATAAATCATAACATGGTGAAAAAATGTAACAAACACTGCTTTAAATATGCTGACAATCATGCGAGCTACACCAATCAAAGTGGCATATTCACAGGACCTGACTATTCAGAAGATCATCCAGTTGCTTTTCAAACCCCTGGACGGTAAACCCCTGCGCATAAACAGTATTTTCCAGTCTCAGAATCCCGGGTACAGAACTGTGGTAACCATACAAGGGACCTAAGTGAATCTGGACTGTCAGTCTTATTTTTCAACAACTCAAACAGAAAAATAAGATCCAGTTTGTTTCTTCTTGACTCTAGGAAAGATATCCCTATCGGAAAGATGACTCCTCTGGAGATCAGTCACTGGCACATTTATAATTGAACCCAAGATGTACACCTATTACGCTTCAAAAACCTGCGCAAAATTTTCTCAATGAGCTCGCAATGGATTATCTGATAAGGAGAACCGACTATGGATGCATACTCTAAATGGAGTTTCACTAGAGAGATATAGATTAGATTAGATTAGATTATTAAAATTGCGACCGTGTTACAAGGTAGGTATTTTAAGCCAAGTATGAATGAGAAATGGTTGTAGTCTGATTATGGTAGTCTTGTACTTAACTAAGGATAGCATTGTAGAGATTGCACGGAGAAACCATCCCGAGAAGCTCACATGATCAGTCCAAGAGATGCATTTGCCATCTTTGTTATGTGCAATAAATGCTCCAAGAAATTGAGGCTTGGCACCATAATAACATCTAAATCTCTCACCCTTTACACTGGACCCAGAGGAGACCCACCAAACTCATATGCATAATGTTGAAGAGACAATTTTTGAGAGTAAGTAATCACAAAACACTTACGTTATTGACGTTCAAGGCCATAGCAGTGGCAACGCGCCAAGCTACCAGACAATTCAAACTATCTTGCAGTCTATGGAAGTCACAAGGTCCATTTGTTTCCGAGAAAGTCTTTGCATTAGGTATCTTCAAACAAAATAAAAATTAGTTGGAAGATTGCACCCGATATCATTAATGAAGAGGCTGAATAGCGTATGTCACATCAGCAAACCCTGAGGAACTCCAGATGAAGCAGGTATTGCATCAAACATTCCGTCCCTGAATCTGACAAAAAAACATTGATCAGCCAAAAAGCTCTTAAATCACTGAAGAAGACGGCACAGAATCCTAAGAGCCTCAGTTTAGATATTAGGTGTCCATGGCTATTGCGATAAAATGCCTTGGCAAAATCTATCTATCTATCTATCTATATATATATATATATATAAACATATATAAACATATATATATATATATATATATATATATATATATATATATATTATGAACTTAAAGCCCTCCACAAAATTCCACCACATCAAAACCTTAAAAGAAACCAACTTATTTTAAGAAATTTAGAATTGGCACACCAGTTGGTTTTCAAATCAAAATTTCCTACAGGATTAAATCTCAGATAGGTTATTACTAATATCAAAATAAAAAAAATGATTCAACTCAACTGCCTAAAACCATATGATTTTAAAATTTTTATTGTAAACTTTTCCTTGAATTTATTTATGTTTTTTGTGTTTTCATGTTATACACAGTCACTATTTCTATTTGCTTGAAAACGTTTTTTATAATTAAAACGAAAATTTGCAAAACCAACACTCATTCATTCAGTACACAACTATACAATTTTTAAAGTAGTTATACAAGTCATTTGGCACTTATGAAGAATATATATGTGTGTGTGTGTATGTATATATAGCATCCACCTGTTTATTCTTGGCAAAAGATCGCTTAGTATGATGTTGGAGGAATTTCAGGTTATTCGAAGTAGACCTCAGCGAGAAAGCCTTGCTGCTCCGGTTAGATCAATGACTAAAGCTGAACTTCATCACATCGAAAACTAAGCTCTCAAAAAAGATGTGGGAACAAGACTGAAGTACAATACCCGATCACTTTGGGTATTCGAGAGTCAGGTCCAGGCCCCTTAAACGGGCCAAGAACCATGAGTTTTTCTCCATATCTGTGATGGTTACAACACAAAAGGTCAGGTTGGCCACTAGAATCTAGTAGTATAGTATTTAGAATCTGGTAGTCTAGTAGGTCAACTGGATCGGTCACTAAAACACATATGTACCATAAAGATTTTTTATAAAAAGAATTGGCAATTGATATACAGAAACAACGTATTAAGAGATTAATTCTCAGATTACACTAGGATTATCAGTCACCTTTACGTCCAAATGCAATCTTGATGGAAAACCTGTACAAAAAAACAACTAGTAGGGACATTGGTACAGGTTTAAAAGATATGCAGTATTCAAGTTGGATGTAGAAACGTCACTAGTCTGACGTCCGTTGTACAGTCAAGAGGTGTCGACGTATTCAAGTTGGATGTAGAACGGTAACTAGTAGGTCTACTGACGTGCCGCATTGGTTGTCACAGGGAATGTTTACAAGAGGTGTCGATATGCAGTATTCAAGTTGGATGTAGAACGGTCACTAGTAGGTCTACTGACGTGCCGCATTGGTTGTCACAGGGAATGTTTACAAGAGGTGTCGATATGCAGTATTCAAGTTGGATGTAGAACGGTCACTAGTAGGTCTACTGACGTGCCGCATTGGTTGTCACAGGGAATGTTTACAAGAGGTGTCGATATGCAGTATTCAAGTTGGATGTAGAACGGTCACTAGTAGGTCTACTGACGTGCCGCATTGGTTGTCACAGGGAATGTTTACAAGAGGTGTCGATATGCAGTATTCAAGTTGGATGTAGAACGGTCACTAGTAGGTCTACTGACGTGCCGCATTGGTTGTCACAGGGAATGTTTACAAGAGGTGTCGATATGCAGTATTCAAGTTGGATGTAGAACGGTCACTAGTAGGTCTACTGACGTGCCGCATTGGTTGTCACAGGGAATGTTTACAAGAGGTGTCGATATGCAGTATTCAAGTTGGATGTAGAACGGTCACTAGTAGGTCTACTGACGTGCCGCATTGGTTGTCACAGGGAATGTTTACAAGAGGTGTCGATATGCAGTATTCAAGTTGGATGTAGAACGGTCACTAGTAGGTCTACTGACGTGCCGCATTGGTTGTCACAGGAATGTTTACAAGAGGTGTCGATATGCAGTATTCAAGTTGGATGTAGAACGGTCACTAGTAGGTCTACTGACGTGCCGCATTGGTTGTCACAGGGAATGTTTACAAGAGGTGTCGATATGCAGTATTCAAGTTGGATGTAGAACGGTCACTAGTAGGTCTACTGACGTGCCGCATTGGTTGTCACACGGAATGTTTACAAGAGGTGTCGATATGCAGTATTCAAGTTGGATGTAGAACGGTCACTAGTAGGTCTACTGACGTGCCGCATTGGTTGTCACACGGAATGTTTACAAGAGGTGTCGATATGCAGTATTCAAGTTGGATGTAGAACGGTCCCTAGTAGGTCTACTGACGTGCCGCATTGGTTGTCACACGGAATGTTTACAAGAGGTGTCGATATGCAGTATTCAAGTTGGATGTAGAACGGTCCCTAGTAGGTCTACTGACGTGCCGCAGTACACACACTGTATGTTTACAAGTGTCGTTGTACAGTAGTCGGATGTATAACACTCACTAGTAGGACTACTGCCGTGTTATGCAGTGGTTGACACACGGAATATTTATAAGTGTCGTTGTACAGTAGTCGGATGTATAACACTCACTAGTAGGACTACTGCCGTGTTATGCAGTGGTTGACACACGGAATATTTATAAGTGTCGTTGTACAGTAGTCGGATGTATAACACTCACTAGTATGAATACTGCCGTGTTATGCAGTGGTTGACACACGGAATATTTATAAGTGTCGTTGTACAGTAGTCGGATGTATAACACTCACTAGTAGGACTACTGCCGTGTTATGCAGTGGTTGACACACGGAATATTTATAAGTGTCGTTGTACAGTAGTCGGATGTATAACACTCACTAGTAGGACTACTGCCGTGTTATGCAGTGGTTGACAAACGGAATATTTATAAGTGTCGTTGTACAGTAGTCGGATGTATAACACTCACTAGTAGGACTACTGCCGTGTTATGCAGTGGTTGACACACGGAATATTTATAAGTGTCGTTGTACAGTAGTCGGATGTATATGTAGATCAGCCGTAGGTCTACTGACGTGTCCACTTCATTAACCAGTCTCTAGTTGGTACTTGGGCATAAAACGGATCGTCCCGTGGCGTGGCTCTAGTAACAAGATAGGACCAGATTAGAACAGGTTGTAAACGTCGTCGTAACAGGTTTCTGTATATTCCCTGTGTTTAGAAAGTAGGAAATAGTGCTAAAATACAAACAATAGGCATATTCTGTACCTGCATACCTTTGAGTCTGATACAGTGGTAATTTCTAGGCGTTCTGTCCAAAAATAGTCTTTTTAATGGTAAGCATAAAATCTTCAACTCATCGGTATGAATGTACCGTAAATGTTAACCCATGCCCCCCATGTAAGTTCGGTGAAAAAAATGTTTAAAGTTATAACTTTATTTAACAATACACGCGATAGCTACCATAAGCGGCATAAATATTTTTAACTGGATTGTAGATAATGTAGGCCCAAGTGATTGCAGGATTATGTTATTGTCCAGGGAGCGGGCGACCTCGCGCTGCAGCCAGCTCCGCTCCGCCTCCATTCGGACGTTATTGTCACTTTATTGCCGATGCCCCGACTGAGTAACACGAGTACTACGGCCTTGGGTTCGCGCAGGTGATAATCTGTAGAACGTTGCGTCAAAAATATTCGATTGAGAATTTATCATCAAGTGTAACCATCATTCTTTTTTTTTTAATAACTTAGGTTGCCGGAATTATTTAGGGCTGGGACAGTTATTCATTATGGAGTGATTCAGAGGCGATCTAAAGTGATTGTGATTACTAAGCTATGTTACAACGGATGTCTTTGTTTAGCGTATTTTTATTAGTCCTACGCTGGTCATTTATTTGTGAACAGAATCTTTAAACATTTAGGTATCGAACACCGATCTATGGATATCAACCTTTTCGTCTCATACAATTTGATAGTTAATTGTTGTATAATAATGGTTAACCATTATTTACCTTGAAAATTTTAAGGTCATATAAAAAGTTTGTAATAAAAATATGGCTTACTAAAAGCTATGATAGAATTAAGGACAAAACGTTTTAGCAAATCCAGTTGTAAAGTATGCCTATATAAAACAGTATGATGTTAAGTAAATTTATGCAAAATACTGTGGAATCTCACAATACTCTTATATCAAGCGGTGGCCTGAGCATGTATTTACCACTGAGAGTAAATATTTCAAAGCTTAATCCATGCAATCTAAATCATACATAAATAATAAATGTATACATTGTAATTCCCTAAAACTGAAAATTTAGGTTGTTGGTTAGTTATGTCCTTGGAATAATAAAAGTAATGTCAACTTTAAAGTTTCATTGTAATGTTTTACAATATATAAGCCTAATGATTGGAATTACATAAGTATCATAAGGAATTAGTTAAAAAAAATTACCATCCATAACAGCAATTATAAACTACGTTTAAATAGTCTATGTGTTGTCTTGCTTGGTGACACTTCAAGACTTAGACAAAAATACACTTAGACAGACAATTATTCAATCACACATTTAGTGTTATAACAAATATAAAACAATTTAAATGAATCGGTGGATCAGTTGGTAGCGTGTCGAGATATGAACCTCAATCAGCGATGGTCGTGGATGAGTTGGTAGCGTGACGGAATACGCACCTCAGTCAGCGATTGTCGTGGATGAGTTGGTAGAGTGACGGAATACGCACCTCAGTCAGCGATGGTCGTGGATGAGTTGGTAGCGTGACGGAATACGCACCTCAGTCAGCACTGGTCATGGATCAGTTGGTAGCGTGACGGAATACGCACCTCAGTCAGCACTGGTCATGGATCAGTTGGTAGCGTGACGGAATACGCACCTCAGTCAGCACTGGTCATGGATCAGTTGGTAGCGTGACGGAATACGCACCTCAGTCAGCACTGGTCATGGATCAGTTGGTAGCGTGACGGAATACGCACCTCAGTCAGCACTGGTCATGGATCAGTTGGTAGCGTGACGGAATACGCACCTCAGTCAGCGATGGTCGTGGATGAGTTGGTAGCGTGACGGAATACGCACCTCAGTCAGCGATGGTCGTGGATCAGTTGGTAGCGTGACGGAATACGCACCTCAGTCAGCGATGGTCGTGGATCAGTTGGTAGCGTGACGGAATACGCACCGCAGTCAGCACTGGTCATGGATCAATTGGTAGTGTGACGGAATACGCACCTCAGTCAGCACTGGTCATGGATCAGTTGGTAGCGTGACGGAATACGCACCTCAGTCAGCACTGGTCATGGATCAGTTGGTAGCGTGACGGAATACGCACCTCAGTCAGCGATGGTCGTGGATGAGTTGGTAGCGTGACGGAATACGCACCTCAGTCAGCGATGGTCGTGGATGAGTTGGTAGCGTGACGGAATACGCACCTCAGTCAGCGATGGTCGTGGATCAGTTGGTAGCGTGACGGAATACGCACCTCAGTCAGCGATGGTCGTGGATGAGTTGGTAGCGTGACGGAATACGCACCTCAGTCAGCGATTGTCGTGGATCAGTTGGTAGCGTGACGGAATACGCACCGCAGTCAGCGATTGTCGTGGATCAGTTGGTAGTGTGACGCAGTCAGCACTGGTCATGGATCATTTTATAGCGTGACGGGGTACTAATCTCAGTCAGGTTCGTTAATATAAAAAAATAATATTAAGAATTCCTGTTTAAGGACGTCCATGATGCAGTGGAGTCGCTTGGTCCTGGCATGCCACCAGAGTGACACCGCTACACCGCTGTTGACCTGCGTATCTGTTGATTGATCAGTCAAATAGACTCCAACAAACAACTGATTGACTTTGCAATCACAATCGTACCGGAACACAATGTACAGTTCAGCTAACTTGGTGATGAGTCGGCGAATTGCTCCAATGAACCTTTCAAACATACCCCACCGTTAACCACCTGATAGGAACTATGACAATGCACAGATTATTCGCAGTTAAGATGAAGTGTACTCGTTATCAATAAACTTATAATGAGTTCACCGTTGCTGGATATATTAACATGATGTAACTACTAACAGTTTGATTACTGTTTTACGCCCAATATTATTGTTGCCTTTTTGTCTTTACGGGACACTATTTAGACATTGCCATGACTTTATGAATTCTTCCTCTAATCTAAGAAATTCAACAGTTACAATTGCTGGTCAGCCATCTTTACTATGACAGGAATTTTATTTTCACACACAGTAGAGCGTCGAAATTCGAACCAATTGCGACTGTAGGTAGTTCAAATTGCTGATTTGTTCGTTTCTCAAACATAACCTACACATGCCTCTTGAACACGTAATTACGCCTACAGTGTTAAAAAAACAGTTCGAGGTAAAGAATAGGATGAATTAAAAACTCACGTCTTCCAACACTACCTAATATATTTACACTTTGTACACCTTTTGTATATTGAGATGGTAGAGGTTTGTAATTGTATACCATTTGTATATAATTACAATATAATTGTAAATATATTAATTAGTGTTGAAGACGTGAGTTTTTAATTAATCCTATAGTAAAACCAACACGCATAAATCAAGAAGTTTTTCAGAGTAAAGAAATAAACAAGTTTTTTTGTACTTAACTATATAACATCTACATTATTGAAGTCTTTTGTCCATTTTGATCAAACCAACACTGTATGACAGTACTGATAACGTGTAACATATGATTTGTATTTAAATATAACTGTAAAAATCACTTAATTATTCTATTTTACATAAAAAGCGCTAATCTTTGGATGTGATAGCTTCAATACATGTTATCTGCTAGCTAAGTCCTTCATTTGCTTAAATAGTTGACACTACAATAAAGAATGTATTGGTACAAACCAAACTGTCTAACACATATATATATTATTACTGTTAATAACAGCTATATATTATTATATATATATATATTATATATATATACAAAGTTGTTGTGTGTGTGTTTGTTGTTTTAGATATAGTGTGCGTGTCTAGCTATAACATCGTAAAAAGGTCTCGAGACAAATTGGTAGACGATTCTTACAGTTTAATGAATTCGTAAAACCCAGACATATAGTCAATCAAAACATTTAATCTAAAAAAAAATGTTTTTTGCTTTTATATGTAATCAAAATTGTCTTTTATAATATATATTATTTATTATTTTGTGTGTTGTGTTGTATGTGGTGTGTGTGTTTATGTTAATTACGTGTGTCATGGTAGCTAACAATACTCTCGTAAAAATGGTCCGATAAGCAAATTATATTTGGATTTTACTTGTATATATTATTAATAAATGGTAAAGACATATAGGTCAAAATATAAATATTTCGATGGGTGGGTTTGTACTAAAAAAATTGTTTTTTGGTTTTTATGTTAAAAAATTGTTTCTTTCAGATATAAAACTTGAACAATTAGTTTTAGCTGGATGAGTCATTTATTTAATTTATTCAGTCAGGGTTTTAAATAATAATACCTTTCAGTCAGGCTCAGGATCATTTGATTATGGACAGAAACAGTTAATGATAACTCATTATGATTATTTAGAATAATTTATGGTATAATTCTACAATATATTTATTCCTACAGTCCAAATTTTCAAATAATCTTAGGGAATAATCACAGCTTATGGAAAATTTTACATAAGTATTACACAGATATAATAAAATTGTCAAAAGCATATATTTAGATTTCTGAACAACGTCAGTCATGATGTATGTGATATTTAACTATAATATAATAATAGCCTATACATATAATGAGTGAGCTGGTGAGTGTATATTAATCTTCACTGTGACTCATAATTAGCTTTACGAGACTAACAATGAATAACTACAAGCATTTAATTCCATCTTAAGTGATTATTTTTTACGCAGATATAATAAAATAATATACGGTATATCTTACTACAATTACTCAAGAAAAGGCTTAAAAATAATACTATTCTATTTTGTTGATTGATACACTAATAGGCTATATGTCACAATTAATTAGGAACTATAGCAACAGGAAGACAAAACGAGCATAGTGAAAGTGACAGTTAGTCATAAATAAATACAGCACAAGGTCGAACGTAGAGATTGCTCGTACTCAATGTCCCGGACGGCTCTACTTTTGTAAATAACAAATATAAAGATAATAATAATTAATTATAATACTATGTATGGCGTCAGAATGAATTGTGAGCTTATAGTAAAATGCTGAAAATTGAGCCTCCTATCTTTTTCTATATATGAAGATGGGTCATCCAAAAGTCTGAAAAAAAGTTTAGGATTCTTTGCAAAAGCAGCAGTATTAACTGAGAAGGGTGGTGAAGTTGCAACTTTAAAGTTTAGTTTACCATATTATGACATCCCAATATTTATCACTTTCTTGCTGACCAAGGCAGATTTGTCAGAGTTGATAAAGCCATTTTGATGATTACTTTTAGCCTCAAAAACATTATTTATATAAGATACTTGTTCAATATTGCCGTTCAATGTGAAACAGAAAGTTTAAGTGAATCAACCTCGAGGCTCAGAAACCTTGCTCAGGATTGTGGGATAAACACATAGAAAAGTAAAATTATATATATATATATTAACGACTATTGTTTTTGGTCTCTGGGCACCTAAAGACGAAACAATAACTTGGTTCCGGGCTTAAGTCTTGCCATGAGACCTAGTAACCATGAGACTGTTAATAGCTCCTTCCTTATGGACAATTCGCTAAAATCATAGTTTATGTGTTTATAAAGGCAGCTAACCTGCATACTCTTTTCCCATGTTAATCTTGTGGAGAATAAGGAAAGAACTCTCATATTTATCCGCAGATATTGATAAAACCTCATATATAATTAATAAGTATTATTATATTATTGATTTGGAAATTCGCTGAATACGCAGGTCTGCAGTGACGGGGGTATGCCATGGGGTTTTTTAATATTTTGGTATTAGCTACTCACAAACACTGTTACACACTTGTTACTGTTTGTTACTTACAAACGGTTTTGTGTTTCTTTACTTATTGTTATTGTTTACTGTGGTTTTTATTAATCTCAATAAGGTTATTTTTTGTTTCTAATCATTATTATTAGTGGTATTATTGTCGTAGTGTAGAAACTATCATCTTATTAACTACCGAACTCGTGTTTTAATATATAATTGAGATGATTAGACAGCTAATAAGTGGAGGGGCTAGACTGATTCAAAAGTATGGAGTTTTGAACATCACAAAAGAAAATAATACAAAATCCTCAAAACAAAAATCATCGTAGTTTTCATAAATCTTCAAATTTATTTTTTACGTTCTAATAATTATTTCTACAATCAGTCTTAAACGTATTCCTCAACTGGGGACCAGCTCACTGAGCAGTCATCTACTGGACGGATCAGTGATCAGTGATCAGTGATCAGTGATCTGTGAACGGGTCCGGCGCACAGTTCTCGTCTCTCGCCTCGCAAGTCGCCACTCGCCAGTACTGCCAGTATCGCGGGATGGCCGGCCACCGATACACGTGTTTTATCACATTGCTGTTGCTTGTTGGTGAGTTCGATCTGATTGAAATTCAATATTTACTCAATGTCATCATACCAATACTCAATTAACTGCCATGGGTTTAAAATAATATTTTTACGGCAATGATTTTCATAATAAAACAATAACTACAATACTTACTATTTTTACTTAACTATACTGTTTGACGAAAATTTAAAGAGAAATTTGTCTTCAAATTTATACCTGGTGTGAATATGGAACGGACATAAATGTTATGGTTTGTATTTTAGCCGAAAGATTTATAGTACAATATTAATTAATAGCTGACCCGGCGAACTTCGTAACGCCTTACAGTAAATACATGTTAACTTTAAGATTGGCCATGTCCTGAAGTCAATTAGCATTGCGGCTTCGTTGTGAAAGCTTTAAATATACAATAGCTGATTTTTATAATAAACTCAATATATATATAATCATTGTTATTATTTATTATTTGGCAAACATATAAACACGTGACATTTAATCATAAAGAAATATAAATACAGTACATAATTCCCAAAAACCGTAAAATATTAACGTGGTGAATAAATTTGTTCATTTTGTACAGTACACATTTACTCCATAGGTTTACATTAATGACTGATTCAGATGGCATTGGATAGTAAAGCATATTGCTAATGTAAAGTAAAACAACAGCTGTAGCTTAAGATATCAAATGTTTTTACTGTAGAACATCTGTAAATAAAATTAGTCCCCATAAGGTTAACATAAGAAATTTATAACCCTATAAAATGGAAACTAATTGAATTTATGGAAACTGAATATGCCTAAAGCATGACCGGAGCAGAGACGAATCCAAAAAATCAAAGATCATCAAAATCGGTCCAGCCGTTCTCGAGTTATAATGCGTGTAACTAACACGACTTTGTTTTATATATTTAGATTAATCATGTTTTAAAGATACTGCTTTAGTGACTTCCTGTCAGTAATAATACCTTTTTTGTGGAATTTTAAGATACTTTATAAAGCACCTAAGTGTTAGAATAGCACACAATGGTCCACGTTTACAAAAAGTTTTATTTTTCTCTTTTTTTGGATGTCGTTCAAATAGAAGATATCTTCGAAATTGGGTTCGTTTAATATGGTACTTGCCGCGCAGAGCCGCTTACGACGTGGTGATCGCCAGCCATGGGACATACAGTACTAGTTACTAGATTCGTAACTCTACCAGTTGTTGGTGACGTTAGCCTAACATTGTAATACAGGATTGTATCTTATAAGAGGGGATTATCAGTTAAAACAGCAGTTACTGCAATATTTCTATTATACGTCTACATCGTTTTTGTTCTACGACTTTGTACACAATTTCATACATACTGCTTTGCACACAGTTTTTGTAATTTAGTTCAAAAAAGATAACAAAAAAATAACACATTTACATATTTGAATATCAAATACAGGTATATTGATCACTTAAAGTAATCTTTTTTACAACAAATCCCATTTTTATAGCTACAGTGTGAGGGAATAATAGACAACAAGTTTCAAATATACACTTCCAAAACTATTGATGAGTATATCTTTATCGTTTCAGTAACGATTTTTTCATAAAAATTTCACAGTAATTTGTAAAATAAATAGGTAAAATGAACAAAATAATACGTTTGAATATTACAAACGTTTAGAACATACTATAGAACTTCGAATAATTAAAGAAACTATTGAATAATATAGTATTAAATACAACTAATTCATACTAATACAGTAACACAAATAATAATAACACAAAAGATAAATAATAATCAGATATAATTAGAATGACTGCGTAACATTTATGGGCGTATTTATTTATTCTCATTTCACAGAGCAACCAATTCCTATTATAGATAGTTATTTATCGATCTATTATCTATAAATTATCACTAATTAGCCAAACGCAATATTGAACCATTATACCATTTTCTCATTATCTCAGTATCCTAGTGTTAGGGGTGGAAAGGGCTGAGGTTCAATGGAGGGATGATTAATGAAGGAAATGTCTGCGTTCTGGCCATTCACCAGGTGGGATCTCAGGGAGGCTGCTCTTGCATGGTCCGCGGAATCAATTTGTCATTCTAGAATGAAGGGCGGAAACCCAAGACACATCATCCCCGGATTCCAAACTAACTCTTGTATCATATTTTGGTAAATATTACCCCTCGTATCTCTGCAATAAGACTTAGACTTTACGAGCACATAAAACAGCCAACTAAACAAATTCATTTAACCTGTTGAGATTAAAAGATATAATTGTCTCTCTATCTCATTGTTTATTCCACATTTATCAATACAAGTCATAAAAATTCTAAAACTATACAAAATCTAAATATATAAAACAAAGTAGTGTTAGTTACAACACTTATCACAACACAACTCGAGAACGGCTGGACCGATTTTAATGATCTTTGATTTTTTGGATTCGTCTAGAGCAGGCTATTTGGCATATTCAGTTTTGTATTTAACCTTAGGGCTAAGCCCCACTGGTCTGTAAAGTTATGTTAAGTTTATGAGGAAAAGAAGTGATACATTTTGGTCATATTATGCATACATCAATAATGTGAATTTTTTATTAACAGCTGATTTTGTGTTGCTTTATTTCACCAGTCGACAACACTAACGTCATCGTGCGTCTCTACTGGTTGGTTTGTTTGTCCCGGTCTAATTATTAGTTGTTTTATTGTTTAGTGCGAGTGGAATGAATGAATGTAAGCAACGCACCCAAAAAACTAAAGCTTTGAAAATTAATATTTAAACAGTTTGGTAAAAATATAGAAAGATAAATACGAGAATTTGTACAAAAATTTATTTGTGCACAAATTTAATTTAGAATTCTCTGGTCTACATTTAAGAAACAGATGCATAAAGTGTCAGAGGCATGGCTGAAGCTGATCAATGATATAATATCAACAAAATCCTCGAGTGACAAGACCACTTTGTCTCGGCTCTCGTTGCCCGATCCCACTCTGGATCTGCGTGACGAGATAGCGAGATGCTGACAAATATTCCTTCCGAAAGAGAGCCGCCGCTGCACGAGGAATTGCGTATCGAGGGGGAGCAGATGCGGTGATGACCGTGGGGATGCACAACGTGGACCACCGGGACCTGCGACGACAAGGCGCGGCTCAAGAAGACCCAGGAACAGCAGAACGAGCAGATGGCGATTGTTTAACGAATATAATTTTGATGTTAATCATAAAAAATATTTCATTGATTCAATTTCATACACAGCAAATTTATTTATAAGAATAGTTTTAATTGCGTTAGGAATATATGCAACCTGAATTATTTCGAATTTGTTTATGGATTGGCAATGATTGGAATTTTATTGTCTATGTAGTTTTAGTAAACGATTTTAATTCACTGGAGAATGGCTTAAATTGAAATATTGCAGACATTTCACATGATATTGTATTAATGGTAAAACTGGGAGGATTTTTAACTTAGAGGTAGCGGTTTCATTCTCTCATTGATTCACAAGTGATAAATACACTAAAATTTAAAGACTTCTTTGTGATTTTATAATTTGTGATACATCATTATATATACTGTGCAGTTTTTAATATTTGTATATTATTGCGTCATCAAGTAGACATCGGCTAACCTGCACTTGCAATAATATGGTAGATAGACAGACGGGTATCGTCTGTCTATCTACCCAGAGTCAACGTCATCAAGTAGACATCGGCTAACCTGCACTTGCAATAATATGGTAGATAGACAGACGGGTATCGTCTGTCTATCTACCCAGAGTCAACGTCATCAAGTAGGCATCGGCTAACCTGCACTTGCAATAATATGGTAGATAGACAGACGATACCCCTCACCCAGAGTCAACGTCATCAAGTAGGCATCGGCTAACCTGCACTTGCTAATATGGTAGATAGACAGACGATGCTAGGAGTCAACGTCATCAAGTAGATCGGCTAATGCACTTGCAATAATATGGTAGATAGACAGACGATACCCCTCACCCAGAGTCAACGTCATCAAGTAGACATCGGCTAACCTGCACTTGCAATAATATGGTAGATAGACAGACGATACCCCTCACCCAGAGTCAACGTCATCAAGTAGGCATCGGCTAACCTGCACTTGCAATAATATGGTAGATAGACAGACGATACCCCTCACCCAGAGTCAACGTCATCAAGTAGGCATCGGCTAACCTGCACTTGCAATAATATGGTAGATAGACAGACGATACCCCTCATCCAGAGTCAACGTCATCAAGTGGCATCGCTAACCTGCACTTGCAATATATGGTAGATAAACAGACGATACCCTCACCCAGAGTCAACGTCATCAAGTAGCATCGGCTAACCTGCACTTGCATAATATGGTAGATAGACAGATGATACCCCTCACCCAGAGTCAACGTCATCGAGTAGGCATCGGCTAACCTGCACTTGCAATAATATGTAATTTAGACAGACGATACCCCTCACCCAGAGTCAACGCCATCAAGTAGGCATCGGCTAACCTGCACTTGCAATAATATGGTGGATAGACAGACGATACCCCTCATCCAGAGTCAACGTCATCAAGTAGGCATCAGCTAACCTGCACTTGCAATAATATTAAACAGACGATACCCCTCACCCAGAGTCAACGTCATCAAGTAGTCATCGGCTAACCTGCACTTGCAATAATATGGTGGATAGACAGACGATACCCCTCATCCAGAGTCAACGTCATCAAGTAGGCATCAGCTAACCTGCACTTGCAATAATATGGTAGATAAACAGACGATACCCCTCACCCAGAGTCAACGTCATCAAGTAGACATCGGCTAACCTGCACTTGCAATAATATGGTAGATAGACAGATGATACCCCTCACCCAGAGTCAACGTCATCAAGTAGGCATCGGCTAACCTGCACTTGCAATAATATGGTAGATAGACAGACGATACCCCTCACCCAGAGTCAACGTCATAAAAAAAAATATCGGCTAACCTGCTAAAATAATTGGTTTATAGACACGTACATATACCCCCGCAACCGCAATACATCAACCCGCAACAATAGCATAGCTTCTAACCCTCACACAGCAACAAACATCATCCCTCACGGATGACATGTGGATAAGCCCCCCTCACCCGTCAACGTCATCGAGTAGGCATCGGCTAACCTGCACTTGCAATAATATGGTAGATAGACAGACACCCTCACCCAGATCACGTCATCAAGTAGGCATCGGCTAACCTGCACTTGCTAATATGTAGATAGACAGACGATGCCCCTCGGAGTCAACGTCATCAAGTAGGCATCGGCTAACCTGCACTTGCAATAATATGGTAGATAGACAGACGATACCCCTCACCCAGAGTCAACGGCATCAAGTAGGCATCGGCTAACCTGCACTTCAATATATGGTAGATAGACAGACGCCCCTCACCCAGAGTCAACGTCATCAGTAGGCATCGGCTAACCTGCACTTGCAATATATGGTTAGACAGACGATACCCTCCCCAAAGTCAATGTCATCAAGTAGGCATCGGCTAACCTGCACTTGCAATAATATGGTAGATAGACAGACGATATCACAGAGTCAACGTACTCAAGTAGGCATCGGCTAACCTGCACTTGCAATAATATGGTAGATAGACAGACGATACCCCTCACCCAGAGTCAACGTCATCAAGTAGGCATCGGCTAACCTGCACTTGCAATAATATGGTAGATAGACAGACGATACCCTCAAGAGTCAACGTCATCAAGTAGGCATCGGCTAACCTGCACTTGAATAATATGGTAGATAGACAGACGATACCTCACCCAGAGTCAACGTCATCAAGTACATCGGCTAACCTGCACTTGCAATAATATGGTAGATAGACATGATACCCCTCACAGAGTCAACGTCATCAAGTAGGCATCGGCTAACCTGCACTTGCAATAATATGTAGATAGACAGACGATACCCCTCACCAGAGTCAACGTCATCAAGTAGACATCGGCTAACCTGCACTTGCAATAATATGGTAGATAGACAGACGACCCTAAGGTCAACGTAAAGTAGGCATCGGCTAACTGATTGCAATAATATGGTATAGACAGACGATACCCCTCACCCAGAGTCAACGTCATAAGTAGGCATCGGACTGCACTTGCAATATTTGGTAGATAGACAGACGATATCAAGATTCGCATCAAGTAATCGGCTAACCTGCACTTGATAATATGGTTGATTGACAACGATTCAATCAACGTATCAAGTAGGCATCGGCTATGTTTGCAATAATATGGTAGATAGACAGACGATACTCACCCAGAGTCAACGTCATCAAGTAGGCATCGGCTAACCTGACTTGCAATAATATGGTAGATAGACAGACGATTATCAGAGTCAACGTCATCAAGTAGGCATCGGCTAACCTGCACTTGCAATAATATGGTAGATAGACAGACGATACCCCTCACCCAGAGTCAACGTCATCAAGTAGGCATCGGCTAACCTGCACTTGCAATAATATGGTAGATAGACAGACGATACCCCTCACCCAGAGTCAACGTCATCAAGTAGGCATCGGCTAACCTGCACTTGCAATAATATGGTAGATAGACAGACGATACCCCTCACCCAGAGTCAACGTCATCAAGTAGACATCGGCTAACCTGCACTTGCAATAATATGGTAGATAGACAGATGATACCCTTCACCCAGAGTCAACGTCATCAAGTAGGCATCGGCTAACCTGCACTTGCAATAATTATGGTAGATAGACAGACGATACCCCTCACCCAGAGTCAACGCCATCAAGTAGGCATCGGCTAACCTGCACTTGCAATAATATGGTAGATAGACAGATGATACCCCTCACCCAGAGTCAACGTCATCAAGTAGACATCGGCTAACCTGCACTTGCAATAATATGGTAGATAGACAGACGATACCCTCACCAGAGTCAACGTCATCAAGTAGGCATCGGCTAACCTGCACTTGCAATAATATGGTATAGACAGACGATACCCCTCACCCAGAGTCAACGTCATCAAGTAGGCATCGGCTAACCTGCACTTGCAATAATATGGTAGATAGACAGACGATACCCCTCACCCAGAGTCAACGTCATCAAGTAGGCATCGGCTAACCTGCACTTGCAATAATATGGTAGATAGACAGACGATACCCCTCACCCAGAGTCAACGTCATCAAGTAGGCATCGGCTAACCTGCACTTGCAATAATATGGTAGATAGACAGACGATACCCCTCACCCAGAGTCAACGTCATCAAGTAGGCATCGGCTAACCTGCACTTGCATTAATATATGGTAGATAGACAGACGATACCCCTCACCCAGAGTCAACGTCATCAAGTAGGCATCGGCTAACCTGCACTTGCAATAATATGGTTGATAGACAGACGATGCCCCTCACCCAGAGTCAACGTCATCAAGTAGGCATCGGCTAACCTGCACTTGCAATAATATGGTAGATAGACAGACGATACCCCTCACCCAGAGTCAACGTCATCAAGTAGGCATCGGCTAACCTGCACTTGCAATAATATGGTAGATAGACAGACGATACCCCTCACCCAGAGTCAACGTCATCGAGTAGGCATCGGCATGCACTTGCAATAATATGGTAGATAGACAGATGATACCCCTCACCCAGAGTCAACGTACTCATATAGGCATCGGCTAACCTGCACTTGCAATAATATGGTAGATAGACAGACGGGTATCGTCTGTCTATCTACCCAGAGTCAACGTCATCAAGTAGGCATCGGCTAACCTGCACTTGCAATATTTATGGTATAGACAGACGATACCCCTCACCCAGAGTCAACGTCATCAAGTAGGCATCAGCTAACCTGCATTGCAATAATATGGTAGATAAACAGACGATACCCCTCACCCAGAGTCAACGTCATCAAGTAGGCATCGGCTAACCTGCACTTGCAATAATATGGTAGATAGACAGACGATACCCCTCACCCAGAGTCAACGTCATCAAGTAGGCATCGGCTAACCTGCACTTGCAATAATATGGTAGATAGACAGACGATACCCCTCACCCAGAGTCAACGTCATCAAGTAGGCATCGGCTAACCTGCACTTGCAATAATATGGTAGATAGACAGACGATACCCCTCACCCAGAGTCAACGTCATCAAGTAGGCATCGGCTAACCTGCACTTGCAATAATATGGTAGATAGACAGACGATGACACTGGGCTGTGCCGACCGGTGCCAACTGACCGGCTTTAATCACTTTTGTAGTTGATGAAAAATAGTAAGACCTGGTCGTAGAAAAGGAATACCGGTATGGTCTTTTCTCCATAAAAGAAATTAAATTCGTCTATCAAAGAAAATACAAGAAATCTGGTTAATAAAACCCCGAAATATATTTTCTCATCTGTGGTAGATAAAAGCTTCTTGGAAGTTGAACTCCATCACACTGAAAAGATTAGGAGTGCAATTTATAATTTTATAAAAAAAGTAAGAAATATAGTCTACTTCGTCCGACAGTTCAAATGTAAAGATGACAAACCACTAAATCTTTGCCTTAATTAAGGTATAATGACGAGTTGGGACAAAAATCACGGACTCGAAATGACCTTAAATACGATTGTTCAAATGACAACATAACGAAGGGTTGTGATGGGTCCATATACTTTAGTAGGTTTTATTACAGCACTTGAAAATGCCTTTATTAAGCCGGAACATGTAGGTAGTGATTTTGTTTTATATATATTTGAACCGTTGGAGAATTATGTACCTTAATTTTTAAAAAATTGTAAAAAATAAGTTCCCGAGCTAAAAAGGGTTTTAATTATAAACAATATTTAAGTTTAGGTTCTAGATGACGCTAAATAATTAATTGCTTACAATAACATATACACTTGCTAATTACAGTATTTCCAATTTAACTATAATTTTTCCTTCTTTTGAAGTTAATATCAAAGAGCTCAAAATAAATTTCAAGAAAGTTATGGCGAGTCATATATGTTTTGTGAAAGAAATGTTTTCTACCTCGAAATGATTGCTCTAACCATATTTTGATCAATTTATTATCCTGGGTCACATAAATTTGCACGAGTGGTTGGTCATGTTTAAAAATATCAGCAATTTGTTAAACGGAGGACTTTGGCTACAGGGAATGCTGAATCTCTTCAGCCAGAGTAATATGTAACTACTGTATACTGAAGTAAATTTTGAGTTTTAAATTAACATAGAAATAATTGGTCTATATTATTATATATTATTATTATTATATTACATTATATATATTATTATAATATTATTATATTAATTATATATTAATATAATATATATTATCAAATTATTATAATATTATATTAACATTCAAATGATGCAAATAAAGTTCTAATGATTAAGTCCCATGAGTTATTGCATAGAAACGTAAACAGTTAGCCTAAATAAGAAGGAAAATATACCTCTAGTAGTTTTCTGACTGGTTTCTTCTACTAGTTAGTTCTACTTCTACTAGTGAAAAGTTGTGTGCCCCTCAATAATATTCAATTCGATAAAGTATTACTAAAGTCAGTTACGTTGCGTTTCACACATATATAATTTATTTATAAACAATTCATCTCCCTGAGTTTGCGTTTGTATTCACACCTTCCAATACCTGATAGAAAGCTGCAAGATACTCCAGAATCTACACTAGAGAGCTGCGCCTTCATTCTGCACTCCGCACTACACCTTACGGCCAGACATGCGGCCTGCATGCGATTGCCAGGCTCTCAATCCAACACAAGACTACAAAACGCTGTATCTCATGGTGGCAAATGTAAAAGCTGTATCTTGGGTACTAAGGACTACTTATGTAGCATTATATTAACCGATTATTATAATAGAAACTATCCATCGCCTATTACATAAGTAAACTATAAACCTCCTTTAAGATTGATGGACTGACTAATTTGTTACAGTAGAATGTTAACAGTTTATGGAATTAAAATAATGTATTAACATTATTTATGTGTATTTAAATATTAATAAACTTAACTTCAAACTTAGTTTCAACTTAGTTTCAAGCATGGCAATAAAGATTATTTAACATACTATAAAATTAATTTTAATTATGATAAATAATATCGTGATTCATAGATGATTATCAGTTATTGGATGATTGTTTTATTAATTTATTTTACTATCTAACAACAGTTCGAATAACTAATTAACGTTGTTTATTCAACATAATCGTAATAATACAATCATTATACAGTATATTAATAAAAACAGAAACGGGTTTCCTGACCCTACATTCATGGTATGAGTTTACGTCACAGAGTATAAAATGATTTTATTTACTTCTCTGTAAGAAATAGGTTCGATCATGGATATCCATGATCGAACCTGACCGGTCTAAATATCCTGATATGTCTAAATATCTTTAGAGATATGTCTAATGATGTCCTTCTTAAACCAAACACCACTCCAATTGGTAGTCAGTCGTGAAAGTAGTCTGGCTTTTACATGGATATGTCTGGGCAATTAGCAATCCGTCAGACCAGAATTTGAAACGGAAATGACGCCACATAGTTTCAAACACAAAAGGACAGCTGTTTGAGAAACAGTAAGAAATCCTTTAGAGTTATATCCATTAACTAAGCTATTTGTTAAAGGAAAAACTGTACATTTTGATATGGATATGTCTAAGCTCTGAGGGGGGGGGGCGTTTGAGGCATTGAGTCTCACAATCCGTACAAGGGCTATGGCTGTCCGTTGAACATGTTGTGTTGGTCTTGGGCAGGAGTGATGTCCTTGTATAGGACCTGCACCGCGGTCGTGGACTGGGACAGCTGGGAATAATGGTTATTGAGCTATCGAATTATGCGTCTCATATAAGTTCAGAGACTTTATTTTAATCTGATACGTGTGGTTTATTTCAGGGTTCTTTGCAATGAAATGTGATTATTTACTTTTGTCGAATAAAACATTAAGGAAGGGTGAAAATCATTATAATTTTCACTCTTCCTTAAGGAAGAGTGAAAATTTTAGGACATACCTCAGATGCATACGGTATGTAGGACCTTTTCCTTCTTATTTCAGCCCGATAACCTCATCATGAAGTTTAGTGATAGACTTAACAGTCACCCTGAATGTCTAATCTCTCAAAACTTGGTTTTTGAGAGATTATTATTTTATTTCCTTAATGCGTGGGACAGTTTAAAGCAAACGAAAGACTTTCTCCAAAAGGTATAGACTAAGGAAAATAATTTGCAACACTTGTAATAATGACGACAATACGGCACATTATACATGTACTGTAGTTATCGGATTATTAGAACACAATGCAATACTGTATTTAATTATTCTGATCAACTCAGTAACAGTACTCTTTATTTTATATTCAATTGTCAGAATACGGGTTCCAGTGTTATTGGGATACAAAGCTTTTCAATCGTCTGTTATTTGTCATTTATATCATTCCAACATCCACCAGATAAATAGCTTATGTTCATTTAATGTAGGCTACACTGTTTTCAGTTAAATATTTCCTCATTATATAACTACTGTATTTACTATATATATATATATAGAACAAAGTCATTAGAAAGAATTACGAGACGCTAATGAATAATCCATTTACACCGGACACCTCAGTCAGCAGATCAAGTATTAGCATGTACGTAGCATGATATGATAGTCAGCTGGCCACAGTCCGAGTCAGCTGACTGATGACTGACTGATCGCCTACTCCTAACCGAACACTCCTGCCGTGTCATTCACAACACTCCTCAGTCTTCACCCCCTCCCCCTTACAACCTCTGATTATCGGCTTTCAATCTAATTGAACCAGTTTTTGTTTTGTCGACGAGGATTGAATAAAATGTGTTAATCGATTAATTTTTTGACGATAGTTTTACTTTTATACAAAATAAAAAAACTACAAAAACTAAAAATTAATGTAGTGAGACGAGTCTATATCAGTGGTAGCCATCTTGAGTTTTAGACCCGTAAGAGCAATGTTAAATTTTGGCGGAACATACCTTCACTTTGGCGTCTGTAGTGGCTTTAATTATCAAAGTATCAATGTAAAACTTTGGAAGTACATTGATGATATGTGGCTCAAGAACATGGCCTTTTAATATGTTCAAAAATTTGACTTGATATAAAAACAAAAATCCAGGAATACTTTACAAAATAAATCAATATTATTTTTTTTGAGAGCGAAAATAAGAAGTTTTGTAAGGTGGTGCCCTGGAGGACTGTAGGCTAATACGTTTAATTTGACACCTCTTCCGTTAATTTATGACAATAGGTCAAGGAGATATAGGCGCCAGAATTTAACATTGCTCTTACGGGACTTACATCCAAGATGGCTACCACTGATGCAGACTCTTAAGTAGCAATAACGACGAAGTGAGACGTAAAATCCACATTTACTAGTATTAAAACAATATTCATCCTTTTTTCAAAAGAACTGGTGTTTCAAGACCAGATTGCTGCTTGGTCAAATAAGTTTGAAAGATTTTTAATGAAAGATTATCCATTTTATTGCACACTTTTAAATTCAATTGGAGCTGAGGGCTGAGCTGTTCAGTTCCTTAGCTTTTACAAAAAATAACTTGTTCCAATTGCATTACAGCCCACCCTCCATTGCATTATTAATCATTTCAAGAGATTCAAAATATTTGTGATCTTTTTCTTCTGGTTTACTAAATAAAATATTTCAGGAGTTCTGCTTTCAAGGGGTCAAGAAAAATCAGCGTTATCTCGTAAGAATTTCTTACGATGCCTGTATTCGACTCTAGATTTTTTATGGAGACTTTTATCTCTTCAAAAAAGTTCCAATTTGGGTCAACATCACCCAGTCGAGCAAGGCCTATAGTTATCGTCAAAACAGAGGTTATGCTAATTATGACTGCTGTATATATAGCCAGGGGTTTCCGTGCCATGGATTAAGGAACAGATAGATAGCTATAGTGATGATGACCTAGTGTTTTTATACTCGGTTACGAAAAGGAGCAAGTGGGTTCATCCCTGAACCCACTGAAGTGTTGACGTTGCTGTTGTTTGAAGTGCTCACTGCGTATGCGCTAGCCCATGGACGCCATGAACGTTTCAGAAAAATCGCTCTCCGAGTGATTCACACAAAAACATCGCGGACGCTCAAGATGATCTGAACGCGCGGTGTGAACGAGCTCATATGATAACATGTTCAGCGATTTGTTAAAAAACTTACCGAACGTCCAGTACACCAGTGTGAAAAGGCCTTTTATCACCGGTTTGACAAAGGTTTGAGTAAGATTAGTATGGGATATAAAGCCAGGTTGGGGGGGGACTGGAGACGCATTTACGTATTTTGTATCCTGCCGCGTGTAAGCGAACACATCTGCCAAACTCAGTTGGCCGTGTAGGATATATCAGCTGTTCGTCAGCTGACCCCTCGCGCCACAGCTCCTGTCATTCACCACTCCATACTGCTTATCTAGATTCGCAAACAGCTGTTTTCAAATCACGATCAATCATCTGCTCATTTCTTCACGATTGTTCATCTCGTCCTACAACTCTTTCAGTAATGTCCATGTACCGGTATATAGGAAAATTTATATTTTAGGACAAATAGACAAGTACCTTTGTTTTCTATTGCAAGCAGTAAACCGAGTTCAGATTGATGAATAATATGATGAATAACCTTTATTAATTTGATCTGATTAGAAATGCTATTCAATAGTTGGTAACATTCAAAAGACCCTTCGTAATATTTTCAATGAAAAATTTAAAAATAATGCTAAGCAAGTTTGTATTTAGAGTTAAACGATCTAATATTACAATCCTTACATGACTATTTTATAAAGTAAACCAGAATACAACTTCAAAGCTATATGTCAATTTTAAAATACATAAATAAGCCCAGTCTTCGTGAGCATGGGAACCATTAAACCTTTTTACAACTTGAGTTGAGCAATCTTTCTATAACATTTTCGACAATGATTATAACATTATTAATAATTTGACAGGATGACTTTATTTCTTAGTTAAAAATAATTTATTAACAAATAACGAAGAAATAAAATCTTACTTCATAATTACACGCAAAAAATAATCTAGCTATACATAAATTCCATATACATGTAATGGTATTTTAGTAATTAACCTATATACAGTTTTTCAAAGTGAACCGAAGCTAACTTTTTAATTATAGGGACATTGAATGTTTATTGAGTTTGAATTTCAGATTTTTTTCATTTTATTTCTTAAGACAAATAAAAATAGTGGCTTTAAAATTTATTTATTATTTGTATATTTATTTAGTTTGGACTACTCTCGAAAATAAAACATTTTGACTTTTCATTTGTAATTTTTTTATATCTTGGTCAATAGGGAACTAGTTTTTGATTTCAAGGTGTTTTTTGATTTTTTTATGTAATTTACATTTATAGATTTAATTAACATTACAATTCATTAAAAAACATAAAAAAACTACCATAATTAAGTTCCTTAAAGTAATCGTGTAATTAAAAAGTTAAACGTATAAAGACTCACAGTACTATATCCTGTTTATTCTTTGAGGTAAAATACTTCAGGGATGCTAGTTTCAATCAAATATATATAAAATAGTTTGCCAAAATCTTTTTACGATAAACGTTATTTTATTCTCCAAATAATAAATAGGAAAGATAAATTTGCTGGAGAACACTGAAAAATATTTCAAAAATTTTAATTTTTATTATACCAATTTTATCAACATCTGCTAAAATAAGGAGTTTGCCTAATCCCATATGATGGAAAAGAGTAGCAGTTTCGCCATGATAAACACATAAACTATGATTTATTAGCACAAATGTATGGAACTCAACCACATGAAGCTAAATATCAAGTTTCATCAAAAAATTAGATAATAAGTGAAAAATTAATTTTTTATATCTCCATATTAACATTGGAGCCTCAAATACAACGTACTGTGTTTATATTTTTTTTAAATCTCGGTAACCGTTTTTTAAGATAGATAAAAAACTTTAAGGAACAAATTGTGTATTTTTTAAGTGATTCCAATGGTAAAATATAAAATTAGAAATTTTTAAAAATTACATGTGAAAAACGCAAAAAACCCCATTTTGTACAAAAAAACTACCCGTTCCCATTGACCGATATGTCTGGTTTACGAATTTCGTCCGAGCATTTGTAGGAATACACGTTTACAAATTTGGTCTCGATCGGACCATTTTTAAAAGAGTTTATCGTGTTCACAGAAAAAATATATATTATTTATTATATATACATATATATTTATCATATATTATATATAATATATATAAATTTTAACGACATTTTCTCTCACCTAAAGAAAAACAATAAACATTTTAATTTAGAGCCTACGGTATGGCTTTTTCTTTAAATTTTAAAAAATTAATATTGTGCGATTTTTTCTAATATAAATTTTTTAAAAAAAAAATATATTTACATGTGGTTAAATAGTCCTTTTATCTTACATAGTTATGTGTAACATGCAGAATTATTCTCTTTTTTTATTTAATCAATATACATAGGAATCCTTTATTTATACAATATAAAAGTTGGTATAGTTAAAAATATACTTTTTTTTAAGCCAATAAAAATGCGAGCAAGTTATTTTATAGTAGCTTAAAATATTTTTCATGTTATTTTAAAAATACAAATATTAGCATTAACGAAGATTGACATATATTTGTAATATTTTATATATGATTTAAATTCGCTGAACGCATCTGTAACTTTTTAATTATAGGACTTAGCACCACACATTGAATTTGGAATATGCTCAATTTTAAGTTTCACTCAAGAATACAATTTCAGATTTTTTCAATACGGCCACCATTTTCCAAAATAGTGGCTAGCTTAACAATTTATTTAAGAACACCCTGTACTTTATTTAGTTTTGGACTTTACTCTCTAAAATAAAACATTTTTGTGATTGAAAGTTTTTCAATATCTCGAATGGTTTAGAAGCTGCGAGGACTTGAAGTTTTGATTTCTTTGATATGAGGGTTTTTACCTGATCCAGTAGTTAACATTACATGCAATTTATTAGCAACTACATTAGCATACAATTCATGCAACTGAAGATGAAAACTTAAAATTGCAAGTTCCAAATTTAAAGTATGGTGCTAAGTCGTGTAATTAAAAAGTTAGCTGTTGGCTCACGTATAAAGACTCACCCGGTATCGATATACCGTGTATTGAAGGTAAGGAAAAACTTCAGGGGATGATAGTTCTCATCAATTTCCTATAAAATAAGCCGAAAAATCTTTTTTGCCGTTAGACGCTAATTTGTATTTTTTTCCAAAGATTGTTTTATTTCAAGAAATATATAAGCTACAGAAACCAAAATTTGGACAAACTTTATTTGCTAAGGAGAAAAATATTTTCAAAGTCATTTAATTTTCTGTAATAATTACAAAATGCCGCTAAGAATAAGAAGCGTTGTGCCAGTTGATCCGCTGCCGCCGCTTCTTCGCCACGGCCGCGCGACGGAAGTGCATCGGCTCTGTAAGCTAACATTCAAAGTGCAGTTTCTCACACATCCGTGGACGGATTTCGTTAAACAAGGTTTAGTTATATTTGAAATTAAGATTGCAATCTTTTTTATATCTCCTAAACATTTTATAAAGTTGGGGAGTTGAAAACTTCCTTTGTTAAAAAATTTAAAAACATTTTTCTTCGATTTAGTGATTCAAAATTTATTTCTGAAATTTATTTCTAGTTTAAACACATTAAGAAGTAAAAAAACTACTAAAAAAACTTAAATATTGTCAAGGAATTTCTTCGTTATTTCTGAACATTTCATAGGTTTGTAAAACATCACTGCGCCGCCTTTTCTTTAGTATTATGTTTTATTATGTTGGCAGTGGTCAGATGTTGCCAAAGGTCTGTGCTCTGTTTTGTATCAGCTGATAAGAATAGCAAGTCAAGAATGTAAGTTAATGAACAAAGTTGTACAATTTCAGCTTAAAAAGCCTGTTTTCCCACACATTTTTTCACATGCCGGTACCAGTTTTACAGAAACTACTTAAGGTATCAGCCTGATTTTTTACTATTCTATCCTGTATATCTGCAGATAATTATAACATTTCAATCCAATCTAAAGAAAAATAACATTTAAAAAAAATATTGAATAATCCATTAGGCGCTAAAAATGGCTTTTTCTGTTGTAAATTTAAAACCTTAACTATTTGTGCGATATTTGTCTAAAGCTATAAATATTTAGGTAAAGGTACAATAAACACAATAATCATGAGGTTACATTTTAGTCCTCTATCTTTTATAGGTTTTGAGAAACAGGTGCCGAAAATGTGCAAATTTAATCCCCTTGTTTTTTTATTCAAATTAGGATTTTTAACCGAATCCATTTCGTAAATATAAAAGCGTAGTAAATTATACTTTTTCTTTTTAGCCAATAAAAATGCGAGCAAAGTTTAGTTTATGTAGCTTAAATACTTTTTAAGATATAAAGATTTTTGTAAAACATACAAAAATGCGTCTAGCAGCTAAACGAAGGATTTTTGACATATATTTATAGGACATTTTTTTATTGTGATCCCCAATTGAACAAACATCCTGTATATACTGTATATATTATGAAGGTTCCGTTTGTTACAGATGGTGCCTTGTCATGGTACGGTGATGATTCATGGTACAGGTAGGAATCATTACTCGTAGGCCGACTCTAGTGACTAGTGACTCTAGTAGGTAGGCCTTCATCATTGTCATCTCTGAGGGAAAACTCATCGAGACATCAAACTGTTTACCTCTTGAGCAGAAAGTTTCACGAATATATTATTGCTCGTTAAACTTAATTGGCTGGGAGGTTAAGTGGGTATAGTACCTGCCTTCAAAACCGAAGGTCGCCGGATCGAATCTGGACCCTGTTGCCATTTCGTCACCGGGCTACATAATTTACAGGTAGATGTAAGGTAGTAACAAGACTGGGATTTGGACCGTTACCCATCAAAACGTTAAAAAATGCCGAGAGGCGTATAAGGAAATAATACCCCCGTCGCAACAGACCTGCGTACTCAGCGAATTTCCAAATCAATAATATATGACAAGTTTCATAAAAATCTGTCCATAAACATGCAAATTATTTGCCTATTCTCCTTAAGATTAACATGGGAAAGAGTGTGCAGGTTTGCTGCTGTGAGCAACACTAAAAGTAGGCATTTATACCATCAAATTTTTTAAATAACATTACCAATTCTATAAATTGGGAGAATGTATTTTTCCTTCTTTGATAAGAAAAACATACTAAAATTTTTAATATATATAAATAATAAAATTGATTATTTTATATTAATTTTTAAACACATAATTGAAAAAATACATGAAATTTGGTAAAACTTTTTAAAATGTCGGAGATTCTAAAATTTATAAACTATTGGATTTAAAAACCTTAAAAAATGAAAAAAAGATTAAAATGTAAAAAAAAAAAAAAAATATATGCAAAAAAAATTTTAGAAAAAACCCCAAACTACCCCTTTGTGTCTGTTAGCGTTATAAATAATACAAAATTTTTTAATTTTTTTATACACAGCATACACAAACACAACACACACACACTAACCACAACACAACACACACACAACAATATAAAAAAACAAAAAAACAACATACTCTCCTGAAACTTATAATTTTAAAAAAAATTAATATTAAATAATTTTATAAACTTATATTTATTTTTTTTAACCTATAGGAAAAAAAATAGTCTTTAACTGGCATAAATACCCATACTCCCCCGGCGCTAAAACAAACCATATTTATAATTTATAATTTTATAAATGTAAAAATAAATTTTGTGTATAAAAATATATTTTAGTTCTAAAGAAAATATAATTTTTTACATTAGATACAAAACTGTATACCATTTGTAAAAATTTTTTTTATATATATATACATATATTAATAAATATATATATATATATATAAATTTTAACGATATTTTATTTGTCTCTGGGCACCTAAAGAAGAAAAAATAACATGGTCCCGGGCTTAAGTCTCGCCATAAGACCTACGGTAATAGCTTCTTCCCTATGGGAAATTCGCTAAAACAAAGCCACTTATAGTTATTTATACATACTAATGCAATATAATTGGTCTTGTATAGAATGATACAGTCTACATAAAATGGAAAAACAAATATTTTTATCTTCTATTAGATTAACATTGGATCCCCAAAATACAACGTACTGTGTTTAGATTTTTTAATATCTTGGTAACCGTTAGAGATAGAGAAACACTTTAAAAAACTAAATTGTGTGGTTTTTGAGCTGATGCTAATAGTAAAAGATAATATTTTATTTTTTTTAAGTACACCGTACACGGAAAAAGCGCAAAACCCCAATTTTGGCGTACAACCCCCCCCAAAATACCCCTTGCGATTAACAGTATTTCTGGTTTACGAACTCGTACGAGTGAATGTGGGACTACACGTCTCTACCAAATTTGGTCTTATGGAGTCTTATGGAGGTCTTGGAGTTATCGTTACACAAAAACACACACAACAACTTTAAACGACCATTGTTTTTGGTCTCTGGGCACCTAAAAACAAAAAAATAACATGGCCCCGGGCTTGAGTCTTGCAATGAGACCTACCGTTATAGAAAAATAAAACAATAAATATACAAAAAACTCCAATAAATGTTCATAGTAATTATGTATATAACAATAAACTATATATATGTATATTGTATAAATAATATGTATGGATATAAATACTAGGATACAAAAGAACTTTTTGAGTGGGTTTTGTTTGGTGATGCGATTCTATACCGCAATGCATACCAAGTTTCATGGAAAACGGTTGAGAAATAAGGAAGGAATAGACTTTTTAATATTTTCTATAACAATAAGATTAAACTCCCTCAGACAACGTATTGTGTTTACCACAGTAATTAACTTTAACTTTCCTTTGGAACCGTTAGTCGTAGACTAATGATTAAAAATACCAATTTGTTTAGTCTTTTAAGCTGGTATCAATGGTGACTACCAAATCTATATATACAAAAACGAATGATTGTATGTATATATGTCCTTTATAAGTTGTCAAACTACTCATCCGATCTCCATGAAATGTTAGGAAGTTACTCTATATGTGCCCGGAAAGGTTTTGGCGAAAAACTTTCGAAAACTCTATAAGTTTCCATTTTATGGAGTTTTAAATGTCTAACGTTCTTATGGGGAGTAAGTTTGTTTGTAACCTTTCTACAATCAAAACATTTGATTTCTTAAGCTACAGCTGTTTGGTTTACTTTCAATTAACAATATTCTTTACCACCCAATGCCATCTGAATCATTCATATGGCTATGCATCATTTATTAATGCAAAACTATGAAGTAAATAAGTGCTGTACAAAATGTATAAAACAACTTTATTCACTATGTTAATAGTTTAAGGCTTTTGGGGATTATATATTTATATGTTTGATTTTATGTCCGATTAAAAGTCACGTGATGTTGTTAAATGTTGCGAAAATAAAAAATAATTACAATGTTTATACATATTATGTTTATTATAATAATCAGATGTATTATAATAGAACCCGTATTACAGTTAGGTTTGGTTTGGGTTTAGGTTGGATTAAACAATTTTATTTGTCTTATGAGAATGTTATTAATGTCTTATCGTTTCAGTATTGTTATTCACTATAGTCTTGTCTCTAGGCTTCTGCAAATCCCCACGCACACAGGCAGACACACAGACAGAAATCACTCTAAAACCAGTTTTTTGATTCAGGAAGCACTTAAAACTTAAATTCGAAAACTCTGACGAAATTTCCAATTACATTGTGGATATCCTTTGGATCTTTTCCATTGACAGAAAGGTATTTTAAACCATAATTCTGACGAAAACAATTCTTTATTCTTATGCTATCGTTTAGGGGGAGAAGGTGAAACAAATTAGTAATATGAAAAACAAATTTGAACTACAAACTGAGTTGTCCGTACTGAACTGTTCCCCTCCTTATACGAGAGACATGTTTATGAAAGCCACGCATTAGTGTGTAGTATATAATTAATTACACACGCTGCTTGAAGCAGTCCTTTCACAACCACTGGCTTATCATTACACATAAACGAGCACGTATCAAATCCATTTAAATGCCTTCTTGCACTAAGCTGATAAATAATTCAAACGACACGCCGTGTGAGATTCTAGTTCGGTAGGGATATTCTAATCGGCGTCCAGAAACATTAATTTCACCTGTTGGCGCCGAGGTGCACACCGGTCTAACAGCTGTTTGCATCTGCTTGACAAACGCCACCTTGTACACATTGTAACTTTAAATAATTTAAAGCGTTTTAATTTAGCATTATTTGATAATATATTTAATAATATGTTTAATGTAGACGTATAAAAAATTAGCAATACTGTTCCATTACTATGCTAAGTGCGGAGTAGTTAAATTTTTAGTGATGTTTTTATAAATCACGGTCTTTAAATAAATTACCCCCGTCGTAGCAGACGTACATATTTAGCTAATTTATATTTCTTTAATAATTTTTAGTAGCACCATACCAAGTGATAATTAAAACCTAATAATTAAAGCTAGATTTTTCTCATAGATAATTTTAAATACCAAATTGAGAATGGGAAATGCTGCAGGTTTTCTGCAGCAACCATAGCAGTTCAGTGAATCTTTATAAATTTGTGATTGACAATGAGGCACAGTATAATATTACATTTTGATCTTTATAAAGGCATTTCATATACATCTTATGGTAATGGAGCCAATCTGTGATGTAAAAATAGTTCATGGTGTGAAACCCATCCATCTATAGATAGAGCATGCCTTGAAATTGAGTGTAATAATAAATATTGGTCAAGCTGGGTAAATTTTGCATTTGAATGCAGCTTTGAAAAATGAACGATATAGTTTTCAAATCATTAGTATAGATGAATTAACTGAAAGTATCTCGAAAGTTTTAAACTCATTCATAATTATTATGTTTTGCTTAAGAGATAAAACTTGGCTTCTTCCATGAAAAATGCTTTGTGTCAGTAAAGGAGTCTCCTTTGTTAACATTTCCACATGTATAGACAATATTTTGGTAGTTTGGTGTTTTATGTAATGTTTGAATTGTAATTAAAAATTATCACCGGAAAACCATCTTTTATTATATAAAGTGATTCTAAAACCAGTGTGGACCTACGTGATCCGAATTGGAGGAACATCTAGTACATTAAACTTAGAAATAATTCAGAGATTTCAAACAAACATTTTGAGGTATATCAACCAAGCTCCATCCATGGTTGATCAAGAATGAAGTACTTCACCTAGACAGCAAAAATCCCACAGTGAAAGAAGAAATTTCAAAATTCCGTAAAGCATATTTCAGAAAATTATAAAACCTTTAATACTTTATACTTTAATACTTTACTTTATACTTTACTTTAATACTTTTAACTGAAATGGCGACCTACCCAGGTAGGTATTTTAAGCCAAGTATGAATGAGTAATGAATGTAGAATGATTGTGGCGCGATCTTGTAGTCCTAACCATCCTAACCAATTGGGCCTAAATTTTCTGGACAGCTTATATATATATATATACACACATACATATATACTAAAATGGTACCATATCCTTGACCTTAGAACTCGTTTTATGTTTATATAATATAATAATCCAAAAATGTATTATGTTGATAAAACCTTTATGTAGGATTTTTTAGTGAATGGTGTTCTACAAATGCATTTAAATTTATTATATTTACTTATTGCTCAAATTATGTAGAACAGATTTTAAGTCAAATATGTTACAAAATTCAAGTTTTACTTAAGAAAGGAACAAAGATGCCAACTTACTATGCAAAATGCCGAAAGAACAAAGTTAGCGAAATATTTTGATAGACTCATATTTCTTTTTTTTCTGACAAAGATCAACTATTTTATTTGGCAGGATATTTTTGTAAGTTAAAAATTATATTTATTTTATATTCAACAAAGAACACATATTTGGACTGAAAAATAATATATTTGTCAATAAGGGATAATTTTTATTTGATCGCTTCGAAGATGACACTTGAATCCCAATTACTGCTCATATGATAATGTAAACAAAACAAATTAATTAACTGACGTTGTTGTTATTTTTAATCCTATAATGTAATAGGCAATAGTTGTTCTGTATCATTGTAGAACAAATAAATAGAATAAATAAATAAATTTGTTGTAGGCACTACATGAGAATTTAAAAATTATCCTGCTTAACTCTTACCAGGCCACATTCACTAATAACATATTTGACTAGTAACATATATAAGAAAATAGATACATATGAAAACTGATTATATTTTATCAAAATTAATATGCCAAGATGATTTAGCTCAGTTTCAATTATTAAACTGGGGTGCAATTAAAATTTAATTAGTTGAAAATAGTTTTTAACAATGCTAAACAAAACAAAAATAAGCTCAAAACAAAATTTAGAGTTTATTGTAAATAATAAATGTAACTGAGTAAAAGATGAAGCAAACCACCTTGAAATGAGAGCTGCGACGAACATTGAGATCTTCCTTATCTTTGCCCAATTTATGATCCAGTCTTGTGATGTTATCTTTATTTGTTGATGTTTTTTGACAAAAACATTTGCCAATCAGCAAGACGAAGGGTTAAATATGTTCTAGACCGAGTTAACGTCCCTGAGCCTGGATAGACTGGACAAGGTAGACTAGTGGCAATACCCGTACTTTTGCATTCCCTTGTAGAAACGATTAATTTTATAAGCCATTGAAAATTCATTAATAATGGCATGTCATTCTAAACTAATTTATTACGGTTAAGTATTTTTATTTATAGCATATTCTTTTGTTTGAAAATTAATTTGTATACAATGAACAATTAATAGTTTTGTAGTCATAATAAATATAGTTACTGAAAAAATAAAGAACCTTGATAATAAAAATAAAAGAAGAAACCATGACCATCCAAAACGTTTTATAGACGTAAATAGTTCGTAATGCACAGAGTCGTTATTCCTGAGAATTAGCATTTATTTAGTTTTATGTTTCCTCTTATATTTATTTTGAGCTAGTAAGTATTTTTCTGATAAGGAAAAAATGGTTGTTGATTTATTTCCTCGAATCAATTTATTTATTTGTTCTCATATTACCATTTAAATATAATGAAATGAATGAATTGTTCTGTGAAAACTCTTTATAAATACGTTAAGATTTCAGAATGACTACTGTCGCAGCTCTCAAGCTTAGGCACAAGGTGTAACGTTGAAGGTTATAACCGTGGCAGTAAGCATGATGAATGATGCTGCAGACGGGTTTATATTGTTGGGCTCATCTGGTGTTGTGATGTCATCGAAGATGGTGCCAACTCAGTACATATGGCGCCGCATAGCTGGCTGAACAACAGGACTCTCAGATATTTACTGCAGACATTCTTAAGACTACATCCATTTTCTCAAAATTATGTTCCACATTTAATGGTTTTGCGTAAGTCGTGTAAAAGAAAATCGTTATATTAATATACAAATATACAAACTCTTCTAAGTAGATACAAAATTTCAAATTTGCTTTTTTGAATTCTACTGGAAGAGGTCGCTAAGGAAAATCAGTATTTTTTGCACCTGTCTTAACCCAACCAGATGATCCCGCTATGGAGCATTAATATCCCTGAGGCCGACACAGATTATCCCATCACCAACGCTGTATCTGTAATTTCCTATATTCTATATAATCGTAATCAGTTTGGGTTCCGTGGTATTTTATGTAGGCACCACACCTTCCTCTTCCTTCCGCTCCATGTCATTAGAGTGGGCTTCTCTCTTAATAAGGCCCTGTCATAAAACAACTTTATAAACGGCTATTTGCATGGTTTATTAAGTAGTCTTTTTACCAATCGGTTTGTAATTTGAAGGGGTAGATGACCCGTGATGTTTTGATACTTTGGTAAGGGTAAAGCAGATTGCGATTAAGTGTACAAAATATGTGTACAGATGACTAGGGAGTATATTAAATTATATTTTTGTTTTTAACGAGGGAAGAACCTATTACCTTAGGTATAACGGCAATACCTTAAGTTTAAGTTTATTAAGTTAAGCTTATTAAGTTTAAAATCTAAAAATTTAACATTACGCTTATGGAGAATCAGATGTAAACAATGTAAACCAAAACAGCTGTTTATAAACGTTTGACAGTTCTTGATTGAAGACGGCAAAGAACAATATGTGAATAGAGGTTTTTCATAAATATTTATTTTATGTATGTAATAAATGTAAAATTTTCAGGTTACTAAACAATTTGTAAAAACTTTAGGGTAACATAACTGTGCGAAATAAAAGCAGGAAAGAGTATTTCCAAAATCTTCCGTGTTTTGATAGAAAACGTATTCGTTGTATTGCTTGAAGCTACTGTAACAAACCAAATAATTGGTGTAAATTAAATTTATCTTTTGCTTTTCAACCCTCATTCCGTTTCTAACAAAATCAGTTGATCACAGGATAATAATAACAAACAGTATGGACAAATTCAGTATAAGGTTAGCTAAAACAATTAATTGAGGTTGGCCAAAAACTCTTAAACGACGACGCGAAATCGGCTGACGCCGTAGCTTAAGCGCTTAGATCTCACGTATGCAAGGTCGCGTGATCGATCCCCACCCGAGGGCTATATATTTGTTCATTATTTATGCCATATTAATTAAGGGGTATTAAAACGGTTTTATTTAAACCACATAAATGTTTTCATTGGGCAGTAAATTTGTTTTAATTTTGCTAACTAACTTGTAAAATACATATCTTATACTATCCGAGCAAAGCTCGGTCACTAGGTACTATATATATATATATATATTATATATATATATAAAATATATATATATATATATTATATAATATATATATATATATTATATATATATATATATATATGTGTGTGTGTGTGTGTGTGTGTGTGTGTGTGTCTGTGAACACGTTAACTCTCGTAAAAATAGTCCAATCAATACAAAATTTGGTAGAAATGTGTATTTCTACATTTGCTCGGACGAGTTTGTAGACCAGACATATCAGTCATTCGTAACGGTTAGTGTGTGGGGGTTTTTGTGTTTTTCATATGTAATTAAAAAAAAATTTATTTGATCTTTGGCCATTATAATCAGCTTAAAAAACTACACAATTTAGTTCCTTATAGTTTTTCTCTATCTCCAACGGTTACCGAGATATTAAAAAATCTAAACACAGAACGTTGTATTTTGGGGCTACAATGTTAATCGTATGGAGGATAAGGAAAAATTAATATTGCACTTATCAACCCATATTTTGGATGAAACTTTGGATAATATTTATCTTCATGTGGTTCAGATCCATCCATTTTTGCTTAAAAATCATAGTTTATCATTGCAGCTAATTTGCATATTCTTTTCCCATGTTAATCATATAGAGCATATGCAAACTCCTTTATTTATGGATAGATGTTGTTGAAACTTGGTATACATGGTAAAAATAAAATTTTCTATGGTAGAAATGCTATGGTAGACATGCTATACTTATATTAATAGTAAATAGTAAATAATAATATTTATTGGTCCTAACTAGTGTTTTGTTATCTTTTGCTTTAAATATTGAAGTTTAAGGTTGCCCCACTCTCACATGATACTGTATATATCTGTACAGTATCGTGTGAACGGGGTTTTGGCATCCATTAGGTCTGTTTTATACTTATCTAATATTTTTAAATGGGTCTATTATTATATAAAATTGTAAAACTTGTATTGAGTTTAATTTATGTCAGAGGATAGAGTCATTTTGTATAATATTGTTGGGCTCATCACACGAGGTGTAGTTATACTCGTCTGAGTTTATCAACAGAACATCTAAGTACAAATCCTACCATCCTAATTGGTATCAATTCTACGATGCAGTCTGGTGAATATCTTACTGCTGTTTGCACGAGAAGGTTCCGTATTAAGCTGTTCTTGTTTATCTTCTGTTTTGTTTGTCAGCGAATAATTTAACACCAATGCGGCTCTAAATACAAGCAGCTCAACTGAATGTTGAGGCAGCAGAGATTAAAGTCTGTAAGAGTTTTATAGTCCTCGTTTAGGTTCTGTGTTGATATTTCATCGAAAATCAAATCTATTTTTAAAACATAAACGATTTATAGGGTTTGAAAACTACAATGGCGTATCAATAGTACCTTTTGTATGAACAATAGATACTGTATTCTCATTAGAACGTAATAAGGATGATTATTACAGATGGATTTAGTAGCTTTTAATTGTTAACTGATCTTATAAGTTATAATCACCCCAATAATGAGTGGTATTTTTGATACATTACACTTAGTAAATATTATATTCCTGTTAGTTTCTACATTCTCGCAGATTCTTTGTTGATGATTATTTAGAGTCAGGTTTATAATTGACCACGTATTTTTGTTTTTTTCTTATTTACTGTATCTGTTAGAGGATAATTAAACCTCAACCGCTTATCACAATGGGTGAGGGCCTGTACGGTTAGGTACCGTAGCGATATTAGTCTCATAGTCTAGCTAGAGGTGACCGCTCATGATCTGACAAGAGTCGCCTGCCGCTGGTTTCGATCATGAGTTCCTCATTCAGTCCACAGGGCGTCTGGTCCACCGTCACCCCACTTTAGTCTGATGGGAGAGGGTGAGGGGGAGACGTCCACAGACAGTGCTCTGGGGAGTTGAATTAGGAGGGTTATTGAGAGTATGAATATATAAATATATCTAGGGAGGTATTTATTATTCATGGTGGAATAGCTTTAAAAACACGTTGGATCGATCGCACACTGGACCAATCGCATGGTCCTCGTTTCAACCCAGCAACTTTGACTTGCTGGGCGAGAGCGTTACCCCTGAGCTACCGTCTCGGTTTTTAAATAAAACTCATTTTATACCCTTTAATTTTAATTTAAAAATATTGTTTTAAGAATAATCATTCAATTTCTTAAAAAAACACAAGAGAAAACCAGTTAAAATAATTAACTATTAGAATTGTTTGGGGACATAACACCCCCTCTCCTCAAGGTAATACAAAACTTTATTTTGGGCGTTTTGTTATGTGATCAGAATCTACACTACAAGGCAGAAATTCTTTTTTTAATATTTCCATAACTACTATATTTCTTATTGACAACACATTATAGACACCCTGCCATCCCTGGGTCAAGAAATTCGGGCTGAGGCCTATGGCTTTAAGCTCTACGTATCTCCTATGGACCCCTACATCATGGACGGAGGTCATTTATTGGGGGACATTTGGGGGAGGTCTGGGGGAAATACCCCTTTATTGAAGAAGGGCCCTTTCTCAGGAAACTTTTGAAAAATACAAACAAAAAAGTTTTTATGTTATTGTAAGCATTTTTCTTCAATACTAGCAGACTGACAGATTTAAAGACTGACGGACTGACAGACTGACAGACTGACAGACTGACAGACTGACAGACTGACAGACTGACAGACTGACAGACTGACAGACTGACAGACTGACAGACTGACAGACTGACAGACTGACAGACTGACAGACTGACAGACTGACAGACTGACAGACTGACAGACTGACAGACTGACAGACGGTCCTAAAACGACTTTCAACTCAAATTATAAAGTTTTGATCAAATTCATAAAGGAAGAAAGTAGAATGATGATTGAATGATAAATTTGATGATGACATTTGAATAAAGTTATTTTAAAAAGTTATGGTTATGTTGTGAGTAGACGGCGCGGCGCCCCTGTGTGAGGTGGGGACGTGTTGCGCGCGCTCAAGGTTTTCCGGGTTTGCAATGAAGAATTGCCCGGATATGTTGGTAAACAACACTGTTTTAGACTTTTGTAATGGTTAAGCTGACAAGTTAGATTATAATATCACTCTGTTCAATTAATATCTAGGAATAAAGTGCTTTCAACCCACGCTGCAACAAGCTGTCTGGTCGCGTTCGTGTTTGATTGAAATATTATACAAACCACGTCTTAAACCATAACCAAGCATGAAAGCATTACTTAGGGTTTTATAAACCATAAATAAGCATGAAAACCAGCCATGAAAGAAAGCTACAGATTCTGTATTAAATCTTTTTGATGATTATTTGTTTATTATGATTATTTATTTGATGATTATTTTGTGTTGTTATGTGAATTCTGACGAAACTTGTGTGGTGTTTTTATGTAAATCTGAATGCGTAATGAGCGTGGTAATCTAATTTGGTACCATTTTCAGGGTACAAAGGTAAGCCACAAAGCCACAAAGGTAATACAAAGGTAAGCTGATCAAAATCATTAATCACTAAATGGAACTACTAACTCAGACAGTGAAGAAAAAAACTTGTAAAGAAGGGTGTTAATCTATAAGTGTTTGTCCATCAGCTATGATAATTGGAGTTGAACAATTTATTTTTTCAGCACTATACCTTTATGAAACTCAGTTATTAACTACAAATATCACATAATATAACTTTAAGTGGCTACATACTTGTATAATCTAACAGAAACACCACACATCGCTTCTAGAGTAATGGGTTAACTGTTGTTTGGTTTACTTAGACAGGTGATACTTTAGTTTTTGAGCAAGCATTAAATCCCACCGTATATTTTCTATTTTTATAATTGACTTGTAATTGTTATTAGTTTTCAATACATTTATCCTTCAGTTAGTTTAGGTTTATGAAATAAATTTAAAATAACCAGTATCTATTTATCCTACCTTATTATAGTGTGCTGTGATGTATGTTCATGATTCCAGATTGGGCCAGAGGGGGCGAGCCCGGCGGGTGTTTGGCTACCCTCGCGACTGGGACATTGACTGGGCGGCCTCCCAGCGTCTGGCTCTGGGCGTGGACTCTGGGACCACGGAGAGTCACCGCCACCGCTACAACTACCAGGCTGACCAAGGCTCCTCCGGGCTCCACCCCCAGCTCATCGTGCTAGACAAGAAAAAGGAGGACATCCGGGGACTCTGGCACTCGCAGCAGAGGGGCTCCGCCTTCGTAGTCCCAGGGGAGGAGGTCCGGATCACGCCGGCGAGGGGGTCTAGTCCCAAGGTGAAATGAAGGCTTATATTACTCTTTACACATTACTGGTTGTTTCACGTACTTCGTTCGACTAATACCTTAAGCCGGTCGGGTTATTGATGGACACTATGGTCTAGAGAGGACCGATCCATAGATTGCTATCCTCGAAGGGTTCATGTGCGAGTTTTTTTAATTTTTGACAAATCTTAGAGTACTAACAATTCATTGTAGATAGCACATCAAGTATTTTCAAGCTATATTCAAGGAAAATCCTAGAATGTTGATAGGATTATGGCTGGAATCTGGATACAAAGTTGACACTAAAAGCTAAATTTAACCTTAGTGTTTCCAACTGGATTTAAGGTAAAATTTTCTTGAACCCTACTGGAAGTTCAAAACTTGAATCCGATTATACTTACTGTAATCTAGAAAAAAATGAACGCCAGATTGTAATATATCCTAAGAGATTAATGGAGAGGGGATTGGAGTATGTTGATGAACTATTGAAAATCTTTGCTGATGTCTGGCAGAAAGGTACGTAGAATGAAATTAGCAAAAGAATTATTACTAATTTTTATGAATTTGATAAATGCATAATATTTTTACATCAATTTCATAGTTTAAAGTTGTATTAATATTTTATTGTGATAGTTTTACAGAGGAACTATCACAAGTACCATTAAAGATGGAGTCTCAAAACAACGAAATCATGAGAAACATCGCCACAAAAATAAAGGTAAACAATACAATCTATATTCAAAGTCAATATTCTTATCTTTGAAATCAACTTAAATGTCCCTTGTAAATATTCAATATCTTTATTGTCAAAAGTCAAAATATATGATCGAATAAGCTTATAAAAGATACATGAACTGTGTTCTGAAAAAGGATTTTAATTTTCTGCAACTAGTTAATAAGATTCAATACGACCTATATCGGTGGCATAGATTGGGCTGTTTCTAAAACTTTTGTTGCTCAACATGATTGTATCTTATGAGGTGATAGATATAAACTGTACATTTGCGCAAGAACAATTATTTGAAAACAGCGGTTGGCAACAGACCAGCTGAAGTATTAAACTACCAGCTGAGAGCATTGTTGTAGCCTCAACAAGTCTCAACCCGATACACAGCGTTTCATCGGGAGCGGTCGCACGGCTGTCGAAGCAGAGACCGAAATACAGCCTATTGGGAAGAAAATATTATCAAAACACAGTATGAGTGATATTAGGACTCAATATAATTATTAGACAAGTAATAACGACGTAGCCCCGATATTGAAAATAGTAATGATAGTTTGGAAAAACAAATCAAGTTTTATGGGACGATTTAACCAATTTCCCACATCCCCATCGGTATTGTCAGTTGGTATCCTTTGATCCGGACCAACAACCCCCTGATTTTTGGAATCAGTATTTGGCATCGACACAACGCGGCACAAACCAGCCATATTTTACATTTACCGCTTGGCAAGTGGGAATGATCCCTAATATTTTTAAAATCAAATAATATACTTGTAAATAGTTTAAAATACTCAATTCCTATTCAAATCATTCCTCCATACAGCATACCAGCCATATCAGCTATGTGAAATATACCTTACTTTTACATTATAGTACAATACATATTATGGGTTTTTAAGGTAAGTATGAGTGAAGGGTGAGTGTGATAAATGAAATGAATTTATAACATGTAGCTTTGTTTCTGACGATGAACAACTGATTCATTTGTGAGGATCATTAATAGTCCAATAATCAAAGGAAGTCGGTATTGAACCATCAAAAACTGAATATTAATATGTTCTCAGAAAAGAATAAAGAACTCTTGAGAATTCACATGACATTAAACAAAAACATAAATTTAAAAAATGATATTAAGTAATTGAATTTAGCAGTTATCATTATTTGGAGTTATTGAATAGATTATGATAATAAATTTATCGTCAAATACCTAATGAGCAAATTATTTGAGCCCTACTCAGCCGGCACCCTCCAGAGGCATTGTGGAAGCGCGCACTCCAGTGCAGGATTGAGCCGTCATGCAAAGAACAACAAACACAGCTTCAGCAGAAACAAAAATTTACTGACACCATACTCCATACAAATTTTTAATTTTATTATTTTTTTAACATTTTAGGTTAATTGTGGTTGGCCAACACACGCAATAGGTAAATATGCAAATAAACAAATTGAATATAGGTCTACCATGCTGAATAATGCAATTTCTTTGAGTGCCTAAATTTTGAACAATGTAGCCAATTCCACCCGGAGACCTTTGGCAAAGGGAATAGGAAATTCATAACAAATTCCCTAATAAATTTCCTAATAGGATATTCCTAAAACTAACTTAAAACTAAAAAAACAAATTCAGAGGCCGTGGTTCGGATTCTACGTTAAATTGTAGGTCCATTACTTGCCGTCGGCTGTTGGGCTATTAATTTAACAGTCCTGTCTAAGGAACTTGTCAGTCTTAGTCAAGACTACAAGCTCGTGCCACAATCATTTTACACTCAATCCTCATTCATACTTGGCTTAAAATACGTACGTTGTAGTATGGTTGCCATTTCAATGATCTAATCTAATCATAGACACCTAACACGTAAAATAAATAAATAACGTCCCCCCTTCTTTATATAAATATATATATATATATATATATATATATATATATATATATATATATTTATCTTTAAATAAGTCAACCGAGTACCCTTAGAAAACATTTTAATTATTTCTTCGACATGTTTTGGGAATCATTATATGCTCCAGCATATAATGTATGTAAGTTTCTAAATTACAGACTAAATCAAATAACAAATACTGACACTAATCATAGCATTTCAAATACATACCAACTAGTTCAAAATATAAAAGATTTAACAATACCGGAAAACGCTATATTCTTATCATTTGATGTAAACAATGTATACTAATATTCCATCAGAAGACACCATACTAATATTGAAGGACAATTTAGATCATTCAGACACACTTAATACAAATGAGAAAAAAGATCTGATAACACTGACAAAAGCATGTTTGAATCAAAACTACTTTGAGTATAAAGATTGTACATATAAACAACAGGATGGCTTGGCAATGGGATTACCTCTCTCAGGTTTATTAGCAAATATATATATATGACCAAAATTGAAAGCAATAAAATAATAAATGACATTAACCCATTTAGAAAAAATCTCTATATATAAAATTGAATGTATGTCTGTATGTATGTATGTATGTATGTCCTTTATGCGTTGCCAAACTACTCATCCGATCACCATGAAATTTTAGGAAGTTGCTCTATATGTGTCCGGGAAGGTTTTAGTGAAAAAATATTTTCGAAAACCCCATAAATTTCCATTTTATGGCGTTTTAAATTTCTAATGTTAACCTTATGGAGAGTAAGTTTGTTTACAAATTGTCTACAATGAAAACATTTGATTTCTTAGCTACAGCTGATTGGTTTACTTTCCATTAGCAATACCGTATGCTTTACTATCCAATGCCATCTGAATCATTCATTAATGTTAAACTATGAAGTAAATGTGTACTGTAAAAAATGAACAGCTTTATTCACCACGTTAATAGTTAACGGTTTTGGGGGATTATGTATTTATATTTTGATTATCTGTCTGATTAAAGTCACGTGTTTATATGATAATTACAATGTTTATATTATTACGTTTATTATAATAATCAGCTGTTGTATATCTTTCCTATAAAAGCCGTATTACAGTTAGGGTTCGTTTGGGTTTGGATTGGATTTGAAAATTGTGAATTAATCCACTCAGATTTATTTGTTTTATGGGAATGATATTAATATGTTTTATCGTTTCAGTATTGTTATTCACTATGCAGCGACCCAGAATATATAACCTTTCACAATGAATCTTAAAGTTAACATGTGTTTACTGTGAGGCGTTACGAAGTTCGCCGGGTCAGCTAGTATTATATATTGGTACAGATACGTTGATGACATTATATGTCTTTATGACAACAAAGATGATTCACACTGCAAATTATTAGAATACATAAAGTCAATCTCAAAATCTATTAAATTCACGATGGAAATACAAAAACAGAAAATAAACTTTTTAGACTTAACAATACAAACAATAAACATGATTTTAATATTTATAGAAAACCCACACAAACAGATCTTGTCATCCCATGTAATTTACATCACCCCTGGCAACAAAAGAATTCAACATTCAATACGATGATTGACAGACTTATGATTATACCGATGAACAAGAACAATTTCAATAAAGAGATAAACATAATAGAACAAATTGCACAAGAAAATGGATACGAAAAGAATATGATAGATAAAATGATAAAAAGATGGGAGAAAATGAGGAGAATCGAAGATAAAAGAGAAAATCGAAGAAAAAGAGTTTATTTGCGTGTCATACAATTTAAAACTAAACAAAGCCATACAGAAAACTTTTACAAAACAAAAATTCAATATAAGTTACAGAACAAGACACAATGCATATGAAATAATACAAAAGAAATCACGAAACAACAACCAAACTAATAAATACACAAGATCAGGAGTATATAAAATTAAATGTGATGACTGTAACAAATATTATATTGGACAAACCGGTAGAAATTTTTAAACAAAATTCAAAGAACATATACAAGCGCTAAAATCAAACAACAAAACAACACAAAAATCAGCGTTCGCCGAACATATTCTTTCCACAAACCACAATTACACTAGTATAACACATAATATGACTATATTGAATTTCGAACAAAAAGGAAGAAAATTGGATACAAAAGAAGAATTCCAAATTTATACTCACTATCAAATTGACAAAAATAATATATTAAACACTTCACAAATTGAAACAAACAATCCAATATATGAAAAAATTAGACAAGGAAGAAATAATACATGCTAACACACTCCACCAATTTTAATACAGTGAAATTTAAATTATCATATTTATTTATTAACATTTATAAATTAAGATTATCAAATTAGGTAAAACATTTGTCCTTCTTGAAGATGGGGTGATTCCCGAAACATGTCGAAGAAATAATTTAAATGTTTTCTAAGGGTACTCGGTTGACTTATTTAAAGATAATTATATTAGTAGCCCTATTTGATGAACTAAATAGTGAAATATATTTATTTATATAAATAAATAAATATATATATATATATATATATATATACTCCAGGCCAGAGTAATACAAGGCAATAAATACAAAAGACGTATACATGTCCAAATACAAATACAAAGAACACAGAACAATAAACATTTAACAGAAACAACTAGCCTACCACTGTGGCTGGAGAATGGATTCAACTACAAACTTGTCAGTGTGAGGAAAGTCTGAACTTTCGTCAAAATATTAATTAGCCTTGCCAAGTTTGACAAGAAACAGAACATAAAAGACAATTAGAACATAAATTACACTGCTGACATTGATAATAAAGCTTATAAGGCAAAATGTGGTGAAATGTAACATGTGCTTGGAATACGGTAGCACCAAAGTATTTTATTAAATGTGTTAATCATCAAATAATCAGTGAAATATGCTTACCTATGGTGTGGCTGGCTAGAAACTTAGAACAACATGCATGGCAAAGTAAATTGAAGATTAAATTGGATACTGTACTTATAATGTTTAGAGAGAGTGGAACTTGGCCGACTGACCTGGATGTACGACGCAGCAACTATGAAGCTGCAAGTTTTCGTTCCAATACTTCGATTCCATTCCAGTTGTGACTATAACTCTATAATGAGTCGGGGCGATCCGAGTGGCGGCAGCGAGCAATGACCAGGCACACATTCAAATTTAACGAACGAATGAATCAACGTCCATGTTAGCGTAATGGTTAGCACAAATATTGGAACAACGCAATGCTAACAGGACTAACACATGTTCCAGTCAACGCATCGTACATTTGAACAACGTACGAATTATCACTTTATTAGATGGTAGTTCATTCAATTTGAGTAATAAATCAGACCTTAAGGTTGATTAGATATAAGCAACAAATGGAGTGGAGGGATGTGAGGGGATACCCGCATGTGTTGACACGTGACAGTTGACAAGTGACGAGGGGATGATTGATCACTTCGCCAACTGATGGCTACTGGACCCACACAATGGGACGCCAATTATTCACCAGAAGAGACGTCTGGCCTCGTGACCTTCACACAATACTCTTGCGTTCATCGAAAATAAAAGAAAAATTAATTTACCTCTAACTAAACATAATGATGAAAAGTTGTACTTTTTTTGAAATGATAATAATATAAATATACAGACTTTGTTAAATGGAATTTCCAAATCAATAATTTAATATATGACAAGTTTTAAAAAAATATGTCCATAAACATGAGAATTATAAGTCTATTCTCCATAAGATTGACATGGGAAAGAGTGTGCAGGTTTGCTGCTGTGAGGAACACTGAAAGTAGGTGTTTCTACCATAAATAATTTTTATTTTTAACATTTATACCAACTTTTATCAACATCTGTCCATAAATAAAGGAGTTTGTCTTTTCCCTATATGATTAACATGGGAAAAGAGTATGCAGGTTTGCTGCCATGATAAACACATAAACTATGATTTTTAAACATAAACCGTGGATCAACAACATGAAGGTAAATACCAATTTTAATCTAAAAATATTGATTGATATGGGAAATATTAATTTTTTCTTATCCTCCATAAGATTAACATTGAAACCCCAAAATACAACTTACTGTGTGTACTTACTCAAAACCGTTTGAGATAGAGAAAAACTTTAAGGAACTTAATTGTGTAGTTTTTTTAACTGATTCTAATGGTAAAAGATAAAATTTAAAACTTTTAAAAATTACATGGGAAAAATGCAAAAAACCCATTTTTTTGTACAAAACAAACTATCCGATTGACCGATATATATGGATTACGAACTTGTCCGAGCTATTGCAAGAATACACGTTTCTACCAAATTTGGTTTTGATCGGACCACTTTTACGAGAGTTATCGTGTTCACAGACACACACACACACACACACACACACACACACATATATATATATATATATATAAATTTTAACGACTATTGTTTTTGGTCTCTGGGCACCTAAAGAAGAAAAAATAACATGGTCCCGGGCTTAAGTCTCGCCATGAGACCTACGGTAAAATGACTTTGTTAAATGGTGTGATTTAATTTCCAATTTATTGTGTTCACCCGGTTCTCGGATATAATTCACCAAGACGTTTGCCCGGTTTCCCATCGATCTGACACTGTTGACCGCAGGTGGAAGGCATCAGTGGAAGTTCAGTCATGACCAGCCCAGAACCACCCCTCGACCCCGCGGCCAGGCCAAGTCCAAGTCCAAGGCGTGTGCCCGGTGTCCCAGTGATCGTGCCGTCCTGGCCAACAAGGGGCAGACTACGGTCATCATGGAGGTGCCGCCCATCATACCTTGTCATCCTTGGTAAAATTTTTGCGATTCAAACTGCTCTTGACAACTATTAGTTGATACAAGTACTGTATTACCTTTACTTTGAAACAGCAATTAATTCAGTAATTTCATGACACATATCTTTGGAATAAACAATTATCCCAAAGAGTATTCAATATGTTCATTGAAATGCTTCAACAAATCCTTGATAAGACAATAAATGAATGATTATGAAGAATAATTATGTAAACACCTTAAATACATTGCATAATAAAAAACATTTTCAGTATTGAGATTCCTGTTTTAACACTAACATTAATCTTAATCATTGTCAAAAAAACTATAAAAACAACGATGAGCAATCTTTTAATGATTGATTGTATTAGAATGTATGCAGAATTACACATAATTAATGAAGGGTACTAGGTAGGATACATTTATTCGGTACAGTTTGAGCCTCATAATTGGTCCTCGATTACTTGAGTGGTCGGTGTGTACTTGAGGTCTATGAGATGCAACAAACGTATCAACCTACCGTAGCGGCGTACCTGGCACAATGGCTACGATATGAATGCTCATAGTGACGTAGATAGCCCAAAGGTTAACCAGAGATGACTGCTCATGATCTGACAGGAGTAGCATGCCACTGGTGCAAACCAGTTGCGTTTAACTGTCTGGGCTACCGAGTTACCAGTTAGCGGCCGCTCCGGTGTAGAGGAACATTACGTTACTTATATGAAATAGTACGTTTACCTATAAAGAATAATGTTAGTATGGTATTATAATTATTATAATGTATTATAATCCCTCTTACTTAAAATTCCTAGTAAAACAATATTCATTTTAATAATATAAATGAGCAATTAGAAAATTTGAAAATTTTAGAAATTGGTTCTATAGCTATAACTAATAACTATAAATAAATAACTGGACCAACTTTAGGAATAAATGATGTCGCTGCTCAAGGAATTTATTTAGTTAACTGAGTGACTAGAGTCGTTACTGTACTTAAAATTCAGACATTAGGATTGATAAAGAATGGCATTTTATCTAAAATAATTGAATTTGACTAGGTCGTCAGTGGAGAGGGTGAAGCAGGAAATACTGACAGGACCTCAGCCCGGTGACGATGTTCCTGAAGGTAGCCACAAAGTCGTCATTAGACTGTATCGCCACAAGCGAACTATAGCTAACTGTGTTACGAGGTATAATGTCATTGGTAAGTTCAAAATCAAATTGTATTTTAGAAAAAAGCCTGCCTTATAATATACAAAAATAACCATTTGTTTATTGTTAACAATGTATTACAGATAAGAATATCATTCTTGTCAACATTAAACATTTTAGGGAATTTCTCATAGGGAAGAAGCTAATACCGTAGCTCTCATGGTAAAACTTAAGCCTGGGACTATGTTGTTTTTTCGGTTTAAGGTGCCGTGAGGCCAAAAGCAGTAGTCGTTAAAACATAAATGTCAAGAGACTATTATAAATATAGGAATTATATATATATATATATATATGTATATATATATACAAACAAATTAGAAATAATTAAGTTTCATCACTATATTTCGCTTTCCTATATTTCTTTATATATATATATATATATATATATATATACTGTATATATGCACCACTGAGTGTGGTGACGATCTGAAGTGGAGAGGTCCCGTGTGTCTTAGTGTCATTGTTCATATATATAACCTTCTGCACTGAATGTTCCAGTACGCAAGTGTCCTCAGCTGGAGCTAGGTCCTGCGATGAGAGCTGACTGTCCCGAGGGCCAGACGTGGGGCTCCGCGTGTAACGTCAGCTGTGCCCCAGGCTACCAACTGGAGGGTGACAACACCACTGAGTGTGGCGACGACCTGGAGTGGAGTGGTCCTGTGTCGCAGTGTTTGCGTGAGTTCAAAATTTGAAAATATAGCTACTTAAATAAACATTTAGATATTTTAATAGAAAAAAATATTTCTGTAAATTTTGCAATCTAACAAAATCTGAAACTAAAAGGGATTATTAATTCGTCTTAGTCCAAATTTTGCAAAAAATAGAATTGGACAATAGGCAAATATATTATGTAATATAGTAGTTGCTAAGAGTTAGTTATTAACAAAAGAATCTATAATGGAGCGGAAAATACACCATCATTTATTAGTAACACCTCATTAAGACGATTCAGTTCATTGATCAAAGTTTTTTTTCATTCATAATTACATTATGTATGCTACGCTTTTTCATTGCTCTTATTCTTATTACGTTTTACACTAACGTTTTCTTAATTTAATATCAGTAACAACTATTAACAGATTATTATATTAAATACTGTCATTTATGATATTAAATTAAATCACCTTTTGAAGATTAATTTAAACTTTAGGCGGAATAGTAGCTCCCAATTTTATGTAGAGCCTAAAAAAATTTTGTTTACATTGAAACACATTTGCATTAGTAACAAAATATTAAAAAGAATCCTTCTTACATTCTCTTGAAAGCTCCAGTTGAGGATGTTTGTACCTAATTATTGTGACGTGTGCGTTCCAGAGACGACGTCATGTCCAGTCCCCGTCAGCCCGGACCACGGCCACCTCAGCTGCCGAACTCCGCTACACCAGCCAGTTCCTGCCAGAGCCAAGGGCGTACTTCCAGACGGCTCTGTGTGTCACTTCCGGTGTGAGCCTGGCTTCTCCGTTCCTCCCTCCCAGCAGGGGTTGACCAGAGTGCGATGTGTGGGCGGCCGCTGGGACAGTGACCAGGATCCTACTTGTGTCGGTGCGTTTACACGTACTCGTACGTTGCGAACTACAAGGAAATATTTATTACTACAATTATACAATTATCTCTGCAACTGCACTTTTTTTACTTCAAACCATGGATAGATCTACGCCTCATCAGTTTAAAACTTTTCGTATCCACTTAATTTAAAAAAAAGAAGATTTTTATGACTCAATTATATCCATAAGATGAGAAATACGAAAATTATCAATCTTATTTTACCTATGACGCAAGATTATTTTATGTTACAGAAACTAATGACCTTAAAGAAGAAGAAATTGAGAAGAATATACGCTCGACGCTTTGAGTTGTTACTGTTTTAATTTGTTAAACGATGGCTTTTATTGACTTTTACTAATAGTAATTTTTAAAAATTTATAATATTATATTTAATAATCAGCATTTAAAAAAAATACACTATTAACCTTATGTATGACCCTTTCCAACTTCCTGTGAATTTCCAAAACCTCTCACGCTTGACTTTAACTTGGAAAAAAAAATAATATATTTAATAATATTTTAATAAAATTATATTTATTATTTGGGTAATTTTTTGCAAAAATTATAGTTTTTTTAGTGTTGGATTTGTGAGAACCATTCAAATGTGGTTTTTTATGATTTCAAATAAAAAATTCTAAGTGGGTATGTACTTAGATGTATATTTAGGTAGATCCTAACTCTTCCTTTCAAACAGAAAATCCACTATCTTTATGTTGGAAATTATGGAAATTGCAAAAATTTGTTTTAAAATTTTTATATTTCATATCATTTAATTCAAATATTTATAAATTATTTAATATCGTAGTACAGTCTCTCAGGGGGACTCAAACATATAGTCTCCCATCATCGTTTAAAAAACGTTTTGTTAGTCCACTTTGGTTAGATCAATTATACGCATAAAGTGTCTGAAAACTTTAACACTAGACCTTTGACAGAAGGTTATATGAAACTTTTACAGAAACTAAAACTTTAGAAGAAGTTGCAGAAGTACATGCGACAATTATATGGTTTTACAGTAAAACAATGGCAATTATGAATTTATAATATCATAATTTAAAAATAAAGTTATGAATAATAAAAATTATTTTAAAAATATATCGCAAATTATAATAAAAAAATCTCAAATTTTTGTATTAAAATTCTAGCTCTTTATTGTAAAATGAAATAAAATTAAACAATACGTAAATTTAAATAAAAATTTAATATAAAATAATAGTTTTACATGAGTTGTTTTGTGAAACCATCAAATGTTAGGGTTACGCATGAGAATGTTTCAAATAACAAATCTCGGCTACATGACGGTTTCACTTAGAGTATATTGTATTGTGTTGTTTAATTGTGCATGCAATCTTCCTTATTGAAAATTATATCTTGGAGTTGGCAAAAATGAAGGAAAATTCGATTTTAAGTGACAGAAAAATACGGTTTTTGAAACACTGATGTTATCTATCATTTGAAAATAATATTAAGAATATAGTTGTATTCTGATTTAAACAAGTTTCTTTAACTAATCGTTGTTAAGAGTATTTAAGAATGTTTGTGATGTCTCATAACTAAATACCTTTAATGAGGCTGAATAAGTAAATGTTTCGAAATCTACGATACAATTTTATGTATATAATTAAATAAAAATAAGGAAGAGACAAACAGAACAAAACAAAAACTATTACAGGACTTTGATAAATAATTGTTGGTTATTATAATCTAAAATTCCGCAAAGCATTAATAGAGTGATGCGTCTGTAATTGAAGTATATATTATTTTTCTACGAATTATTTTCCTTACTAGGGCGAAAATAAATAAATTCAGGCGATCACTTCAAACACATAAAAAAATATAGCGTAAGAAAAGTTAAAATTTATCAAGAAAAAAATTTAAGCGAGTCTAGTTTTAACCTTCTCCATATAAAATGTACTTTCACCAGGTTTGACGGCGAGGGGTGTCCTGAGGACCTGTGCCAGAACAAGGGCAAGTGTATCCTGATCCTGGGCCAGCCGATGTGCTCCTGCATGGCCGGCTACTCGGGCCCAACCTGCGAGGACCAGGAGCAGGACCAGGACACTGATCCTGACGAGTTCAACTCGATAACTTAACAACAGCCCCCCTCTAATGTCATCCAGTGATCGTCCTTGTAAAAACATTGGTAGTTAAACTGTAGATGTATGTGATTGCTGATTAATGCCAGTATAAAAACTTTTCTACCTCAAATAACTAAAACAGTAACTTGGAAAACCGAGTTAGACTTTTCGATTTAGTTTTCAGAGTAGATAGTTTTCGCCGACATTTACATTACTACTCAAATAGCATGTTTGGGCTGATTGCCAATACCCCCCTGACATTGTCCTTGTCAAAATGTTCCCATCATCGATAAACCTTAAATCAAAAACAGGAAGACAGGAAGATGTTTAAATATAAACAAACAAGATTTCCTTGCGTTCCTGTGTGTTCTTAAAGAGAATATTTTACATAATCTATCAACTTTTTGGAAACCCTGTATAGTTGTCCCTTTTGACCCTATCTCAACGTTGGTCAACGTTGTTGGAATTGAAGGGAATCGTTTCCTTTATGAAATAAAAGAATTATATTTTATTGAATAGTTTTATTGAAAACAATGTTTAACCTCGTATATAAGCCTTCCTTTAAATACCTGTACGTTCTTTTTATACTTAGTGGCCCATCATACACTTAATACTGATCATGCAAACGTATTAAATAGTTTACGATGCAAAAACCGATCGATTGGTCTTTATTGGCAATTTCAAGCGAAAATTGAGAGTTTACAAATTACATAAAAAGTATAATGTATTTTAATATATTAGTTTATTAACAATATAATGTTATCTATCGTAGTTTGATTAAAATGGGACTAAAAAAATAATGCAGTGTCATACTCCTTGTAACTCAATCTCTTACTCTCATACCGGTAGTAACTTAATTATTTTGAACAGTAAAATATACCCGTAAGTTTAAATTGTTTTATACTTTAAATTTGTAAACCTCTGTAAATAAAAAAACATTGGATTTTAAACATTATTTACTTATATTTTCATCATCTAGTTAAATATAACATTCTCAAGAGCAAAACGATTATTATTACATTTTACTGAATACTGATTAATAAGATTTGCAATAAACTATATTTTTACATTGAAGTACAACTATTGAATAAAGTAACATATATTTTTATCCATCTCCCTATCGCAATCCTATTTTCATGGTATTAGAACAAATTTACCAATATATAAAGCAATATGTCATTTTAAAAGTATTTTTATGTGCATTTACATTTTTATAAAAAATGGTTGTATTTACTTTCCTGGGGTAATAGGTTAGATCAAGAATATGTCTAAAGAGAAGGTTTTCGGTTCTCCTAAACAGCTGTCCTTATAACCGGATGACGTCACTAACCATATCACGTCACTGCTTTAAATTTTGGCCTCGCAAATTACCAACACCTCCCAAGAGCTAAGACATATCCAGGTCAAAAATATATAATTAAACTCAGATTATATAATTTGTTAAAAATATAAATGCAATACGAAGTTGGGGTCCTTGTCATGTGATCTCTTTGCTATCACTATTAACCAACCACATCAAAATAGGAGGAAAAATTAACAGCTAATGTGTTATGTTTATTTAGTCAAAAACTTGGTTGTATTGTACTAACTGTGATATTTTTGTATATAATATATATTTTATATTCAAAATGGTGTTTTTGTGGCTACCTTATAACTATTTTTATTTTGATTATTATTGATGACATTTAAATATACCTTCAAATGTACTTGTAGTTAGTTATTGTACTATTCCTGAAGGAAATTAAAAATCTACTCTCAGTATGAGTAGTTAGATAGAAATTTAAGAATAACCAGATAATTTCTTTGAAGAAGTGTTATAGTGCTTATCGTATAAATCGTAATACACTACCTTTTTTGGAAAAGGAAAAGAGAATAAATTTATATCAAAACATATTTCATTACATTGTAGTATAACTTAGTAAGCAGAGATATTTCGGCCAGTAACAATTTGTGAAATAAATTTTATTCTTACCATTATGTCTTCCTAGAATTTGTAGATAAATCTAGTTTGTTAAAACACGTTATGTTTGGGTATACAGGGTGCTTACAAATACCCTAACCCTTACTTTTTTCTTTTACCTGATACACTGAGTAACTTTAAATAGCCGAAATCGTAAGGATTTTGATTTATAATTATTGTTCGAGATGGGACCTTTTTTAGCCGGTTGAAAGTATTATGAGAAACACGATTAATCACCAGCCTATAATGACAGATGGATTAGTTGGAACACTTGAAGGACACTGCCAAGTCGGACAGCTTTATGACCGTTAGTCCTTTCTCATTCGGCCCATCACAGACCTCCTTCTCCAACACTGACAGCTTTAGTGTCTTGTAGTCTTCTAAACGTCTTGACTGTAAATTAACTGAAGAGCAACAGAGGCCCCCAACAAAGCCATCAATAGCCCTAACAACTCTTCTAGGACGTTGGCTTCTTGCAAGA
>CM041786.1:105786817-105801904 GCA_023375725.1 Nephotettix cincticeps | reverse complement strand
CGTCTTCCTGCCGGTTCAAAATTATTGTGCATTGCGCAGCTTATTATCGTATCCATGGACAGCAGCTTACGCGATCAGGGAACCGTTCCTCCTTTTGCCGCAACGAAATAGTCGTACCAATTCAAAGCTCGTGTTTCAAATAGTGTTGGGATAAAATGTGATATATCAACCTCAGTGAAATGAAAACTGTGATTTCTCACCTGCTTGAACCGTGATTTAAAACTGTGATTCGTTCTTTATAAACTGACCGTCTGTTGGCGATATTATACGACCAATACAGAGCTGTGATATGCCGTAGTGATCTCGCTCTTTTAGGATTTTCACTCAAATGTAATAACAAATATTTTTAAGGATACAACTGAATAAAGAAAATAAATAAACTGTTTCATTTTTTAACGATATGTTCTAGATTTATTTAGTAATAATATTAAACGGCAATACAAGTTACAATCGTCGACAACTCTATAAAAGCGCGATCACTTTCAAAGTGGGTTATACTGCCAGTCTAAATTATTAATATCATTGCGTTATGTTTTCTCATTATACCGGTACGTCTTCAGTTGACAACACGTTTACGATTTACCTAACTCAATAAAAACAAGTTTTTATAATGTTGAATACTCGGGAGTTTTCTATCAGCCTAGTTTCATTCTCTGTGCTGTTTATTCATCTACTTACGATACTCCATGCTTTTGAATTGAACGCAACCAATCTCATTCATCGTCAGTTGTATTCGTTTGATGAGTTTGATTGTTGATAGTTTATTTTAACTATTAGTTTATTTTAATTATTTAATTTATTCACAATGGAAAAGTATTTGAAAAGGCAAAGAATTGAGTGTTCATCTGATGAAAATAGGAATGTTAGGGGGGCGAGGGGGTACCGTAAGGCCTCCAGGCAGAAGTCAGTGCCACACGAGTTTTGTGGGGCATACTGCTTCTGCAAGACCGCTGTGAAGCAGCATTTTTGCTGCCCGATTGGCCTGGTTGCCGGTCGTGCTGTGTGCTTGCACACAGCCTACTTGGGGTGCCCCTGTTTTTAGCAGAAGGCAGCGGATCTAGACCTGGCGGTCGACAAATTGCCCGTGAGACGGGGAGCAGCGTCTCATGTAGAGTGTGGGGGCGGAGGTGAGGTTCACTGGAACGGCCTAACACTCAGTTAGCGGAAGGGCGGAGTGATTGGTAATTACTCAACGGCCACTGCACTGCCGACTGGGACAGGTATGTGTGCAGCTGTTTCAGGACTGAGCTGGGGACGATGAGGGGTGCAACTCCGAAAGGGCCCAGTCTTCAGATATTGGCGAGCGGAGCAACATTTGCGGAATGGTCGTCAAACTGCTAACACAAAAAATTCTCAATCCTTGAAAAATGGCTGATGTAAAACATACGGATATACCCCAGGTGGGTCGGTGCACTGGCACTCAATCCCACCCCTCTTCGGAGGGCTTGCCCGTGGATTCTGGGGAGGGCAAACAACGGCATATTTTGGAACCCTTGGAGGTGTTGGAGATGGCGCACAGGGCTGTCCAGGCACCTTCCATCGCTAATGATGTTGATTCAGACACATCGAAGGCTGATGTGTCTGGTACGATGACATCAGAAGGAAAGCCAGGGCAGGAGTCTGTCCTGGACATCTCAGACGATGTGGTCTGGGCCTCGCTCACCAAGGAACAGCGGAAGGGGCTGTACGCTCGAAGGCTGGAGCTGGTGAGGGAGAGAAAGACCAAGGATGGGACTTGGCTTCCGAGAGAGGAGTACCGCAAGCTGATGAAGAGGAAGCGGCTTGAAACCCCCAGCCCCAAAGGGGAGCTGAAAGACAATAAAGGTGTGTCACCTATGCGCAGGGCAACCAAGGCGGCAGTTGCTCCTGTGAGAAAGAAACCCCGATGGGATCTCAAACCCCCGGCGGAGGGTCAGAACACGCCGGCTCCGATGGTGTCAACGTCTGCAGGTGGCTCCTACAAGGATCGCCTAATGATGACGAAGATCGCCATTGTCCCGACATCGTTTCCAGAGGTGAAACTGTCTGCCGAAGATTGTGGTCTGTTGCAGGGAATTATGTTCGATAAGGTTATCGAACAGACAGAACCGGTTCAGATCCACAATACTTATCAGGAGCTGGGAGCTCTTGTCATCGCCTGTGGCAGTGATGCGACGGTGTCCTGGGTCAAGAGGTCGTTTGACGGGCTTGAGTTCAAGGAGGGCGCCAAGGTGGTTGTAGGGGATCACAAGGATCTCCTGCGGTCCGCCAAGGTTCTTCTGCGGGCGGAAGGGCGCGCCTGCGACCTCGAACCCAAAAAGATTTTGGAGATTGTGCAGGTTCAGAATCCTGGAATCCTGACTGGGGGCTGGCGGGTGGTCAGCTGCAGGAAGGACAAAACTCATCAATCATTAGTTATAATCATTGATGAACGCAGCGCTCTTTTGTTGAAGGAGAGGGGCTGGCATACCTACCTGGGGATCTCGAGAACTACCTTAAGGGTGCTCTCGGGTGTGGGGTTCGCACCATCTGGGGATGACACTAAACCTCCTCCAGGTAAATTTGCAACACAGTAAGGCTGCGACTGCAGTCCTACACAAGGCCACAGCTAGAGGAGTTGTGGATGTTGCTCTCATTCAAGAACCGTGGGTTCGGAATGGGAAAATTTCAGGACTAGGTGCCCTTGGGGGGCAACTAATCTCTTGTTTTGCTTCCAACTCGAGGGCTTGTGTGTGGGTCAGAAGTGGCCTGGCCCATTCGCCAGTTCTCGAGTTCTGTTCCAGGGACGTCGTTGCAGTTCGGACGATATGTGGGTCTTCTGGCAAACCGCTCCTCCTTGCGTCCGTTTACATGCCTGGAGATGCGGACGCAGTCCCTCCGGCTGAAATGGTGGCGCTGGTGGACCGTGCTGCGTTGGAGGGGGTGGACCTGCTTGTGGGTGTGACTCCAACTCCCACAACTCCATCTGGGGTAGTAGGGAGACAAACCGCAGAGGTAGGCAGCTTCTGGACTTTATAGCATCTAGCAGTTTGTTTATAGCCAATGTTGGCTCTGTGCCAACCTTTTCTAGTCGAGTTGGTAACTCTGTGATAGATTTAACACTTTATTCTGAGGGGCTTCAGGGCAGGGTCATAGGTTGGCATGTCTCTCCCGAACCCTCTCTTTCTGACCACTGTCATATCCTCTATGCTATAGGGGACTTTGTGCCTGTTTTGTCTGAATTTAGGAATCCTAGGAAGACGGACTGGGTTGTCTTCAAAAGAAAACTTGGTGAAAAACTCGATGTGCAAGCTCTACGAGCCAAGGATACGGATGAACTGGATAGGGCTGCAAGCCTTCTAGGGAACTCGATTGTCTCCTCCTTCGAGGAGAGCTGTCCATTAGCGAAGGCTAGGTCCGCCAAATGCAGCTGGTGGAATTCTGAACTGGCCAGCATGAGGAAACGGGTAAGAGCTCTATTCAGAAGGGCGAAGTCCAACAACAGCTGGGACTGTTACCACAGCATGCTCACCAGGTATAACCTCGCTGTCAGAAGGGCAAAGAGGAAGTCATGGCATACTTTCTGCTCGGGGCTGGAGGGCACTGAGGAAACTTCCAGGTTGCGCAGGGTCTTGGCCAAGGACAGAACCCTGACTCTGGGCTCCGTGGAGGGACCTAATGGTGAGTTATTCCACAGACCACAGGAGGTGTTGGAACGTATGGCTGAGGTACACTTTCCTGGATGCATCATTGGTGGAGAAACTGGTGAATTAGGTGAGTCTGCGTCGCGGAGGGCCTGTGCAACCAGGTGGGGTGCCGCCAGCAGGATCATCACCTACAGCAGGATAAGGTGGGCTATAGGCTCTCTAAGTCCTTTCAAGTCACCGGGTCCGGATGGAGTCCGGCCGGTTTTTCTACAACAGGGCATAGAGATCATTCTCCCGGCCCTTTGTAGTATTTTTAGAGCGAGCTTGGCTCTGGGACATGTTCCTGCTGCATGGAGGACTTCCAGGATAGCGTTCATCCCAAAACCGGGTAAGAATAGTTACACGGACCCGAAATCCTTTCGGCCGATTTCATTGTCTTCTTTCTTGTTGAAGACTCTGGAGAAGTTGGTGGTAAGGTATATCTGGGACTCTTCGCTGAAGTCTGCCCCTTTACACCCAAACCAGCATGCCTACATTCAGGGTAGGTCTTGCGAGTCCGCCCTGCACCAGTTGGTGTGCAGAATTGAAGGAGCTATTGACCATAAAGAGGTGGCACTTGGAGCGTTCCTGGACATTCAGGGAGCCTTTGACAACACGGCCTTGGATGCCATGTTGAACGCCGCTAGATCTAGAGGATTCAGCGATGTCATCTGCCGATGGATTGAGGCACTGCTACGCAATAGGTATGTGAAACTTTCTCTGCAGGGAGTAGAGGTAGTAGCCAGGTCAACAAGGGGCTGTCCACAGGGAGGCGTTCTCTCACCCCTTTTATGGAACCTGGTGGTAGACAGCCTTATTAGAAGGCTTAATGACAGTGGTGTCTTTGCTCAAGGATACGCTGACGATATTGCCATCCTTGTGATAGGTAAGTTTAACAATACAGTTACTGACCTCATGAACTCTGCACTAAGGCTTGTGGATGGTTGGTGCAATGAGGTCGGTCTATCTGTGAATCCCTCTAAAGTGGTTGCTGTACCATTTACCAAGAGGAAAAAGCTGACCGGGGTTGGCCCGCTCAAACTGCAGGGGAGTTTGATCAACCTGCAAAACCAGGTGAAGTATCTTGGGATCATTCTGGATCGGACGCTTTGCTGGGAATCTCACTTACAACGGGTTATTGACCGGGGTAAGTGGTCTCTGTTTGCATGCAGGCGTATGGTCGGCGCAGCATGGGGACTGAAACCGGAGCTAATGTATTGGCTCTATGTTTCAGTAGTTAGACCAACTATGACGTATGCGTCTTTGGTTTGGTGGACCAAGATGGACTCAGGTGTTGCTGTGAAAAGGCTGGCAGCCGTTCAGCGGCTGGCATGTCTCATGATCACAGGGGCGATCAGCAGCGCTCCTGGGGCCACTCTTGACTGTTTGCTTGATCTTTTGCCCATAGACATTCACATCAGGATGACTGCCAGAATGGGTGCATACCGCCTCTGTGGAGAGGGCCTCTGGAATAGGCCAGGTGAATTACGTGGTCATACCAGAATTTCGGGGATAGTTCGGAGCGACATTTTAGGTATGCCCTCTGATTATCTTCCGAGAACCTTTTCTTTTGGCAGGTCTTTCCGAGTTCTTTTTCCGCAACGGGACGAATGGAAGGATGGAGCCTGCCCACTACCACCCTGTGATCAGGAGTGGTACACTGATGGGTCCAAGAGCAGTCGGGGCACAGGAGCAGGCATCTACGGGGTGCAGGACAACGTACGGTCAGGTATTTCCATGGGGACCTTCCCCACTGTTTTCCAGGCCGAGATCACTGCCATTATGGAATGTGCCAGAGACATCTTGATGCTGGGTCATGAGGGCCTTTCTATCAATATTTTCTCTGACAGTCAGGCGGCCCTTAAAGCTTTGGACTCGGTAGAGTTCAACTCTAGGGTTGTGTGGGACTGTTTTAGGCTTGTGTCCTGTGTAGGTAGACACAATGTAGTCACCCTTTGTTGGGTTCCAGGGCACTCAGGGGTGGATGGTAACGAAGTGGCAGACGGGCTGGCCAATAGGGCTGCATCATCCCCCCTTTGTGGTCCTCAACCCTTCTGTGGTGTTTCCCGCGCTGCGGTTTTTCAGACTATCAATTCCTGGGCCAGGGATTGTCATAAGAAAAGATGGGCTGAACTTTCCCTGCATAGAGTTAGCAAGCTCAATCTTTGTTCTCCCTCTCGTCAAGTTGCAAAGAGGTTCCTGAAACTTGGCAGGAAGGATGCCAAACTTGTCACAGGTATCGTTACTGGTCACGGTAATCTGAGGAAGCACCAACTGCGCATGGGGGTCTTCAACGGCGACCCCCTGTGTAGGAAATGTTATCTGCAGGAGGAAACTGCAGATCATCTACTCTTTGATTGCGCGGAGCTGGCAGAGGTAAGGTCCTCCACTCTGGGCAACTTGGTAAGGGGTAGTTTTCTGCCTCCTGACGAGCTCGTTGACAGGATGCTGCAGTTTTGCAGATCTCTTCATCTAGAAGATTCCTGATTCTCCAGGAAAGAGAATTTTAGGGGTGCGCAAAAAGCTGCAACGGCTGAAGCGCCTTGGGAAATCCGCCCCTTCGAATGATGAATGATGATGAAGGATAATATTTAGTAGATGATGATACAATGATATTATAAACAAAGAAACGACTTCAGAAAAATATGGAATCGGCTAATTTGGAACCATTTCACCAAAGATATTAACGCGGAGAGTAAGAAAAGAAGCTACTGCAATTACTGTCGTTTTTACTTTATAAATGGATTGCAACACGTACTAAGAAATATCTTGAAGCCATAGTGATTAATTTTTAACTTTTAAATCTCAGAGAGAAAATGATGAAGACAAACCCAAAAAAAGAAATGAGAATGGGCCTAAGGTTGGAGAAATGCAACAGAAATTGGACAATTTTGGTGTTACAAAGTGGTCTTCAGACCACCCAAAATCAAAGATGTTAACTAAAAGCATTGGAAAATGGCTCGCCAATAGCCTTCATCCTTATACTTTGGTAGAAGAGGAGGGGCTAAAACGTACACTTCAACTAGCAGAGCCTAGATATTCATTGCCTTCTGCATCCACATTTACCAGGTCAGTAATACCAAATTTGGTAAAGGAGTTAAAAAAACAAATTATAGAAGAACTTGAAGCAGAAAAACCAAATCTCACTTCAGTTTCTCTAACATGTGATTTGTGGACATCAGGTAATACTTCATGAATTACAGATCCCTGTTTACATGATAACCGATAATGCTAAAAATATCATCAATGCAATCAAAATGACGGATCTGGTAGGGTTAACCTGTTTTGCTCATTCTTTGCAGTTGGTGATCAAAGCTGCCAAGTCTGCTAACACAAGCTTGTCTAATATGACAGCAAAAGCCAGGTCTATTATAGGCCACTTTAAACACTCAGCACAAGACACAGAAAAGCTTAAGAATAAGCAAAAAGAAACCAATTTGGTCCCAAAAACTCTGCTCCAAGATGTTGAAACTCGCTGGAACTCGGAGTACATTATGTTGAATAGGTTAATTGAATTGAAAGAACCTTTGTCACTTGTTTGCTTAGATATTGATATGGACTCATTTAATAACAGTGATTGGCAGGCTGTCCAAAATTATGTCGAAATTTTAGAGCCACTGGCCAAATTCACGGAAGAAATTTCTGGTAATCATTTACCAACGAGATCAATGGTAATACCCATAATTAAAGAGATTCAGGGACATTTGGAACGTTACATTCAAAACCATGGAGGACAAACTGGGGTGACTTTTGCCAAGTCTACTTCAGCAATTGAAATCTCGATTTCCCCTATATCCTCAAAACAACCCAGTAGATCTAATGGCAACACTAGTTGATCCAAGGTCCAAAGACATCTATCTTAGTGAAGCTGAGAGAGTAATAGCGGAAGCATCTTTGAGGAAGGAGGTCATGACTCTCAACAAAAATTCTGTGGTGACAGGTAAGTTGATAATGTTTAGACAAATTTAAATAGACATAGGCTATAACAGCACTCTTTTGGCCATATCCATTATTGTAATAGCCTAACATAATTTGATAGAACCGCACAGGCCTACTGACCAGCACATAAGTATAACTCATACAGTATTAACTAACTTCCATTTTGAAAGTCATTTGATTTATTTTATTGATTAGTGTGTCATGTTATTCACTCAAGCTGATTAATGAAATTTAACTCATTTCAAAATGAATAATAATATCACCACGTCAGAAAGAGCAGTGAATGAATTGCTTTAAAAAATTACAAAAATTTATATTCTTCAATCAAAGTTATACTAAATAAATCTCTTAGGCCTATGTAAAATGTAATGTTTTGCTTATTCTTAGGCATTACTCCAAATACTGAACAATCATCAGCTTCTAAAGATGTAGGCAGCAACCCTAATGAAAATGCAAGATGGTCAGTGCTGAAAGAAATGAAAAACAAGCGGTCAAACAGCAACGACAAACCACCAAAAAAACAAGGTAGGCTGGGTTTAGACAATATTCTTTATTTAAATTTTCTATAAGACCAGTACAATTTCAGTGTATACAATTTACAAAAAGTAAAAAGCCTAGTACAAAATATTTGTTACTTATAATTTTGTCTTTTGTGTCTAACCATTTTTCATAATTTTGCCTTAACGTGTCTTAATTTGTTGTGGTGGGTTGCACCTTTTCTAGTAGTAGAGTCTCTGTAGGAGCTACTTAGGCTCCTGTGTCAATTCAATTTCTCATTAATTTCCTTTTGTTTTACTTGCAGAGGACATTGAAGTTGATGAGTATTTGGCAGAACCAGTAGTTGACATTTCTGTAAACCCATTGGACTGGTGGAATGCAAATGAAAATAGATTCAAGAACTTGAGTCGAGTTTCTAAAAAATACCATGGCATCCCAGCTACGGAAGTAGCTTCAGAACGTGTTTTCTCCACAGCTGGTAACATTGTTACAAACAAAAGAGAAAGATTGTCCGAAGAACACGTGGAACAATTGGTGTTTTTAAGCGCTAATAGCAAATTGCTTTAAATTGCAGACTGCATTTACTAAGCTACACCCTGTTTGTTTCATTATTTTATTATTACTTTTTATTTTTGTACTATTAAGTTTTATTACTTTTAACTCTAGGCCACAGGCCTATTTATAATACTTACCTGACACTATTTAATACTTACTAGATTAGTGGTATTAAAGTACATTTTAAAAGTTTAAGTGTTTTTTTCTCTAATTCATCCCAAAGTTCTTATGACTAATGTTTTATTAAGCCATAACACAATAATAAAATGTGATGTAAAATATGTGATGTAATAACTAAATTTTAGTAATATGAAATTATTTTCTTTTTTGCTATTAAGAAGAACATTGATTTATAGGCTTGATCTTAAACCTAGAGTCAGTGTTAAGTAAAATATTAACTACATTGGTTACTATTAATTTTCAACTGAATTAGCTGCATAATGGTATGCTAATTCTGAACTTTGAAATGGAAACTCTATAGCTTTGCTTTGACATACGTCACTTTTATATAATTATTATTTATCGTCTTTGAATATTCAACCGTCTTCGAATTATTCGACCGACACCGAACTTTGTCAGATATCTCGAGTCGAACCGAATATCGGCGATATTCGAGACTCGAATATTCGAAGTTCGAATATTCGCACACCCCTACTTTTGAAGCAACAAAATAGTCGTACCAGTATGAGGCACGTATTAGTCGTGTTTCAAATAGCGATGGGAATACTTGTGATTTTTCAATCACAGTGAAAACCTTTTAAACTGTGATTCATGATTCTTTAAATTGATTCGTTCTTTTTCCTCTGACAGCCTGTTGACGATGTTATATGACGAATACAGAACTGTGATTTGCCGTATTGATCTCACTCTTTCGGATTTTCACTCAAATAAAATAAGAAATTATAATGTTAAGGATATAATTAAATAAAGGAAATAAATAACTTTTATTTTTTTAACAATATGTTCTGTATTTCCTCATTAGTGGAACCCCTCAAATCCAAACTAATTGGGACTGAAGCCTGTTCTTCCAGGGAAATAAATACTACGCACTTATTTCGTCACTGTATTCGCGCGATAACCGACGGGTTATACAGGCTGTGCGTTCATAAGGGCAGTGACCTTGGCGGGTCGAGCCTGTCTACTGTCTGTGTCTAGTTTAGTGAACGCTTACCTGCTGATAATTGCGTAACTATAACAACCGACGTGGCTTGGAATTACGGTCGTGTGAAGATTTTCTTCATTTTAACAGTTAAAGCATTGTTTTTATAATTACGAAGTATGTAAATTCAATGGTTAAAGATAACAGGGTCGTGTGAAGATTTTCTTCATTTTAACAGTTAAAGCATTGTTTTTATAATTACGAAGTATGTAAATTCAATGGTTAAAGATAACAGACTTTAAGTGAAAACCCCTGACTTTGTGCTTTGACATACGTCACTTTTATATAATTATTATTTATCGTCTTTGAATATTCAACCGTCTTCGAATTATTCGACCGACACCGAACTTTGTCAGATATCTCGAGTCGAACCGAATATCGGCGATATTCGAGACTCGAATATTCGAAGTTCGAATATTCGCACACCCCTACTTTTGAAGCAACAAAATAGTCGTACCAGTATGAGGCACGTATTAGTCGTGTTTCAAATAGCGATGGGAATACTTGTGATTTTTCAATCACAGTGAAAACCTTTTAAACTGTGATTCATGATTCTTTAAATTGATTCGTTCTTTTTCCTCTGACAGCCTGTTGACGATGTTATATGACGAATACAGAACTGTGATTTGCCGTATTGATCTCACTCTTTCGGATTTTCACTCAAATAAAATAAGAAATTATAATGTTAAGGATATAATTAAATAAAGGAAATAAATAACTTTTATTTTTTAACAATATGTTCTGTATTTCCTCATTAGTGGAACCCCTCAAATCCAAACTAATTGGGACTGAAGCCTGTTCTTCCAGGGAAATAAATACTACGCACTTATTTCGTCACTGTATTCGCACGATAACCGACGGGTTATACAGGCTGTGCGTTCATAAGGGCAGTGACCTTGGCGGGTCGAGCCTGTCTACTGTCTGTGTCTAGTTTAGTGAACGCTTACCTGCTGATAATTGCGTAACTATAACAACCGACGTGGCTTGGAATTACGGTCGTGTGAAGATTTTCTTCATTTTAACAGTTAAAGCATTGTTTTTATAATTACGAAGTATGTAAATTCAATGGTTAAAGATAACAGACTTTAAGTGAAAACCCCTGACTTTGTTAAACCTTGAAAAATAAGCTTATGTGATTAAATTTTTTTTTTAATTTCCGGGTATTTCTTTTTTTGATTTCCCGAGAACATGTTCAGGTATAAGGGGTTCCACTGTAATTTTAAAATATTAACCACTTTATACTAAAATAACTATTTTAGTCTAAAGAGCCCTTTGACATTTTATGAAAATGTTTGATTTAATTTGAACAATAATTGTGATTGGTTGAATTAAAAATAATGAACCAGGACAATATAAAACATAGGTCTTGGCTAGGGGGTATTGACTCAGTATATTTTCTGTATTTTTTGTTCTGCAATAAAATACATTATAGTTTTTTTATTTTGTTTTTTTATCCTTAGTTTCATATAGACTTGAGAAGATTATTTCCTCTTATTAATTAGTTACAACATAAATTATAATGTTTAAATAATTATTAATATGTTTAATGTGATGTGTTTTTTAAAGAATGGATTTAAAAATCATATTACAGTTTGAAAATTAGTACAGTAAAATATTTCTTTTGACATTGTATATATTTTTTTAAACTCCTTTCTCAATGTTTTCACTAATTAAATTCTGGAAAATACTTATGAATAAAAGGATGAGATCAGTCAATGTTACTAGCGGCATTATTCTCGTGTACCGTACCGTACCGAATTTGTACCGAGAACCGAGGTACAAAAATTTGTACCGTACCGTACCGTACCGACCTCATAATTTCCTATACCGCAGACCCCTAGAGTTAATGTTAAGCTCGGGGGCGAGAGGTTGGATGTGTGTGATAAGGTAAAAACCCTGGGTGTGGTGCTTGATAGCAACCTTACCTTTTCGGACCATATCACACACGCTTCTCAGTGAGCACTTGGTAGGATGAGGGGACTGTACAGGTTTAAAAGCCTGCTCCCTGAGTCTGCTAAGCTGCACTTCATGCAGTCACTAGTCCTATCGGTCTTCACTTACTGTTTTCCAGCCTATGGAAACAGCATTTCCGGAGAAGACATGAGCAGAATTCAAAAGCTCCAAAACTCTGCTATTCGTTTCATTATCTGCTTGAAACGCTTTGACCATGTCTCTCCTTTTAGAGATGCTGCTGGGATGTTGGTGGTGGATACCGTTTGTAGGATCATGACGTGCTACATGGTGCATAAGGTTCTGCATCTACAAGAAACTCAGTACCTTTGTGAGCGGCTCTCCTTCCGGGAGAAGGTCTCACAACGTTGTACCTGCCATGGGGGCTCCTTCACTTCTCAAAATTCAGACTAGAAATGGGAAGGGGAAGTTTTGCTTATTTCGGCCCGAAGTTGTACAATGACCTCCCCTCTGAACTTATAGGTTATGCAGGTTATGTCAAAAATAAGTTTATAGAATTATTAAGACCTGCATAACTGTTTTTTTCTTAACTTTTATTATTTTTAATTTGTTTTCCTCATTGTTATTAGTAAGTTTTTATCGTTGTGATTGTATTGTTATATATTTTGTTATAAGTTATACATTAAAATTAAATATGACGAGAGTAGTTCTGTAAAGCAGTTGTGACCCAGAACGCTCGATAATAAAAGGCAATTTTATTTATTTATTTATTATTAAGGGATTAACCAGCTGGGTCACTACCCTTGCCGCCAATGATTCACGCACATTGCAGGTGTGCAGTACAGTCGTCACTACTAATCATAAAGCCTCAACAGACGATCCAGCTAGGCGCTGATGCGGAAACATTTTTTTTGCGCTAGCGGGGTGGCAGTTAATAGAGACTGGTGGTTAAAAGGGTGACGGTTAATCGAGGTTCTACTGTATTAGGTTTATTATAATAATCAGCAGTTGAATATTTAAAGCTTTCACAACGAAGCCGCAATGCTATTTGACTTCAGAACATGGCCAATCTTAAAGTTAACATGTACTTTCTCTTAGGCGTTACAAAGTTCCAACATGTCTTGTGTTTGAAACCTACCTTAGGTGTAGATTTAGAACACAAGATGCATTTCTGGAAATCTGGGTTTTGAAAACCTCCACTCATGTAGTTTGTAAGTAATAGCTTGCTTAGTGTTAGTAGGATACATTCAGAATAAAACATTTAGATTTACAAGGGAAATACATAATGGTACTTAATGAAAACGTTTTCCTTGTGGAGTACACATTCAAAACTAAAAACCCTTTCCATCATCCTTAAGAGCATGGAATGAGAAAAACAACTAGATATCCATAAAATTTTACCAAAATATTTCATCTCCTGGCCTTACGGTATTTTATCAAATATTTTTCAGAAGTAAAATGCTTGTAAAAACCAAAATAATCACTTTTTATTAGTGTAGAACTTTGTTCTTTCTTACCTAGAAGAGCATGTAGAATATAAGAAAAGTTGTAAAATAAAGAGTAGATAAATACCCTGGTTTTGGATATTTAACCAACCCACATCACTAATGATGTGTAGTTTTTTTTTTTAATAAATATTATTTAGCCTATTTAAGACCACCTGGAGCGTTTCCTTTTCCTATCTTCTTGCCTGTCATCCCGTTCTTCTTTCACTTCTATTCCACCTTCCAATTTCACTTCTTCTTCATAGTGTTCTTTCTTATCATTATCCTGAGCATTTTCTGAGTCGTACACCTGGAAATTAAACAGATTACAAACATATTTCTTTTTCATTTTATCCCCAAGACACATTGCATGGAAATTGTATTATTTAGCTGATTTTTTTTATTTGAGCAGAGTAAGTATTAGAAGTACACGTCAAGTAGGATTGAGTTTTCGTAAATACAATACTGAAAACTGAATGGAAGTTATAACACTACAATCACTACATTATAATATAACACTACAAATAAATGTGGGGAAACTAAAATGATTAAGTATGGTGGGTAATTTTATAATACAGTAGAACCTCGATTATCCAGGGTTGGATCAACCGGGCGGCGGGTTGACCGGGGTCCAAAACTGGCAAAAAGTAATTATTTCAAAAGAAGTTTTTCATCATCAATTTTCACATGAAAACCTTTTTAATCTCAAACACGCGATAATAATACTCTATACTAACGTAAAATTAGTTTTGAAACAAACTGAACATTATTATAATAATTTTACTGAAAATATTCTGGGTATCAACTAAAGAGTAAAGAAACACAAACTTGAATGAAAAATAAAATATCGATCAACATTCTGACGAAATAAGCAAGCGCCAGACTATCAATATTTCTTCATTACACGGCTGTTCACAACACAACTCAGTATCTGATTGGCCCGTGGCCTTGACGACACATGCACTGGATTGCGCACTAGATACTGCGCATGTGTGTGAGCGGGGAGAGAGAAGACGGACAAAGGAAGAGAGATAAGGAAGGAGACTGCCAGTTATCACCACTCCCCTCAGCTGTGTTTTGTTTGAACATCAGCTCAGGTGACTTGATTTTTAAGTTGCCAGTTTTGATTATTCTGTCGATGAGTTACAGTTTTAAACAAGTTTTTCAATTCATTTCATTAAATCTATTGTTTCAGTTTAACTGTTTGTTTGTCTGTATATTGTAATATTTTTAATTAAATTGAGAAGTTGTATATAGTCTTTGTAAAAATGTCAGATAATGGTTTGTATGCGATAACAAACTGCCGCATTCGAAGTTATCAGTGAGAAGATCTGTTTGAAGCGTGCTGACAACTAATGATGTATTAATAAACTAGGGCGGTTTTACGTGAATAATTTGAATTATTTTCTTCATTCAGATAAACCGTGTTTTCAGTTATCTGTGCCCTCTCCCCCACTGATTACCCCAGATAATCGAGGTTCTACTGTAACTACATCACATGTGCCGCGCGCACACACACACACACACACATAGTAGTAGGCTGGTAGCCGTGCACAGTGGACGTCTTTTCCTGGTGCTCTTGTTCAAAAATCAATAATTTATTGTCATCAACACGATCGTCAGGTTATAGACAAAAGTCAAAGAGTTTTTCAACCTGTTGAGGAGTAACGAAAAATGGGATCATTAGAGTACGCCCGTCATGTGACGTGTGTTCCCCCGCGAAGATCTACGTCATATGACGTGACGACGGATATTTGATATTTCTTAAAATATTACTAATAAATTAAATATTTATAAGTTTATTACACCTGAAAAATTTTGAATAACATAAAAATTTTTTTAAACGAATAATTTAGAACTGATGCGTAATTTACTAGGCAAGGTAAATTATGTTTAT